>ONZH01014931.1:0-70639 GCA_900303285.1 Rhinella marina | reverse complement strand
GGCTTGTTCACACATCCGTTATTTGATCAGTTATTTCCATCAGTTATTGTGAGCCAAAACCAGGAGTGAAGCTTCCACAGAGATCAGGTATAATGAAAAGATCTGCACCTGTTCTGTGTTTTTGACCCGCACCTGGCTTTGGCTCACAATAACTGATGGAAATAACTGATCAAATAACTGACATGTGAACAAGCCCTAATATGGTGATACATACATGAGAGACAATTCCTGATGTGCAAAGACACTGCACAATTCTGTGTCTTTTTAGTCGCACTCGTATTATATTAATCAGTCTACACAGTCGATGTTCCAACATGGAGTAAAGATTTATATGTATTATCTCATCTGGTTTATACCCAGTATCTCCTCACATTGTGGATTTTCATTGTGGGTTCCTAGTCTGCAGGTTTCCCGGTCACAGATTTGGCTGGAATCTATGGATTTATTGATACTTTGTACTCACAATGTAACACTTTGGAAGTCTACATTCTGTACTCACAATGTAACACTTTGGAAGTCTACATTCTGGACCCACAATGTAACATTTTGTAAATACTTTGTAAATAATGATATCCCTGCATGGAGTCTATTTAAATATAGGATTTGCCAATCTAGTTTCTGCAAGATCAGATCACCGTTTTGTTAATGACCGCCAGTAGTCACTTCAAATACCTGCTTCCCTGCTGGACTTTTTAGCAATTGAATATGGGGGACAGGGGCTTGCCATTGATGACAGACCCCTGCTTCTGATTGGTCCCCTGCCGCAGTACCTGCCCAGTAGGTGTGGTTTATTCAACAAAAGTAGCAGCGCTCGGCGGCCACGTTACGGCCATTTGAGCGCCACTGGCTACTAGGCTGCATGCGCATCATCAGACGCATGCAGCCCTCTCGTATGTTTGTCTGTCTATACCCTCATAGGTGCTCCTGATGAAAGGGCTATCTTGTTGAGCCACAGAAACGCGTCGAGCGCTAGCTCAGTGTAGGGGTTATTTAATTAGACAGTCATTGTAGCCGTGGTTAAACGCTGGGGAGATAAGGCTTGCCAGAGTGTTACAAGCTATCTATATACGCCCAGCTGAATGCTACCGGCAATACACCATAATCTAATTTAAAGATTGAGTACTATTAAGTGAGTCACATAGCCTCAGTCTTGGTGTGATCGCCGGCATTTAGACCACGACTTTCATGTCCTATGCCATTTTGGAGATATAAGTATAATCACATTATTCTCCAAGCCTTATAAATAGGCATAGGAACATAGTAGCATTTTAGCGTTTTTCTTTATGTTGTGTAAACAGATCCATTTTAATATTCTTTTAATAAAAGCTAAGTTTTAGCGACACTATTTTTCATAGTTATACTTAGGACCCACAACTATCAGAATTTTATTCCATGAGTCCCTGATGGGAAAACCCCTTTACATTAGAGTCAGTAGGCCTCAGACTGGCAGGGTGGCCTGTGTGGCAGTGTCTGATTCCGCTACTATTACCTGCCCATTTTTCCCCCTATACACTTGATTTCAAGAATAATTGGAAACAGAATACAACAGTTTACACAAAGAAATCGCAAATAGACTGCTTGTGTGTCTTGTCCTATAGCACAAAACTTACCTAGCAAAAAAAAATCCTCCAGGCTCCATTTATCCCCTCCCCCCAAAAAACGCTCCACACAAAGAAGATATAAACGCCTATAACATAAAAGAGGATGATACTAAACCCAGTTGTATCTACTTATGTAATAAATAATGTACATTATTCTATAATTATCATTTATGATTAAAATGCATCAATTCTATTTCCTTTGCAAACAATTTGAAACGATTCCAGTCTGTGCTCAGTTGTCTGAAAGCGGTTTGAATGATACATTTCACAGTGACATGTCGACGAGTGAGGGTCCTAGTGCTGAGACCTAGCGATCTAGGTCATTCTAGTGGTGGACACCCCAGCGATCATACATTTTTCAGCAATCCTTTCAATGGATATACCATAACCTTATACAACATCCAAGGTGGAATAATTTAAGTTTTACATCCTTACATTATATAGGATTACTTCTAGGGGAGAATACAATGAGGGACATTTATCAAAACTGACATACTCATACGCCAGTCTTGATCTACCTGTGCTGGCGTGAGATGCACCTAAGTTATTAAGAGACAGATGCCTCTTAATTAGAGATGAGCGAATCTATTCGTCGATTCGTTGATTCGTATCGAATTTTGGAAATTTTCAGCTGCGAAGCGAATCCGAATAATAGGTGATTTGCTCCGTTAAGATTCAAAAATGTTCCTAAGGCTTTCTATGCATTCACTACGTACTAGTCCGATAAATTGTACGCTAATGCTATGTATGAGTTACTCTATACACTGTTGCGTACAAATTCAAGTAATTAGCGAACTTTTACTGTTAGTTCGTTATTTGTGCGCAAAAGCCCGGGAAGAAAGCGGTCACCTGACCTAGTGGGCAGGGCTTGCTCTGATTGGCTCACAGGCTCAGTAAGCCAGTGACGCATCACTTCTGCTGCGACTGTGAGATGAGCAGAAGCACTGTGTGTGAAGTTCTGAGACACTGAGACCTGTGTTGTTGAAATTGAGGTGTAATTGTTCAGGGAATTACACATCAGGGATACTGCAGGGCCAGTGCAGGGCAAGTAATTAATCAGACAGGGAGAGAGATAGGGAGAGAGACAGGGACAAAGACAAAGACCAGCTGCAGGGCCACAGAGTGAAGTGAAAAATGTCTGGAATGGATAAGCAAAAGAGGTCCAGTTCCAGCCAGACCTCGAGCTCTAAAAAAAAAAGGAGAAGGTGGCACAGGGCAGCAGTGCCAAAGGACCTGTAGCCTGAGCTTTTACTTGTAGTATTCGCAATACTTGGCCGGTGTTCCACTGGGCTAACCCACCAAGGCACAAAATTGTAGTGGAGGAAAAAAGTGGATGAGGTAGTGGAGTGGGTGGCACGCTCATCTCAGTCTCAGCCGGATGATCTGCTGTCATCTGCTGATACAGTATCATGTAGCCAGGGGTCAGACTCAGAGCGTTCCTCCTGCTCCACCATTCCTCTCCAGCAAAGCCCATCATTTTCGTACGCAATTTGTACGCTCATGCGTACGTGTTCAAAGAAGTTGCGTACCTTTTAAAACTGAACGTTCGTTATTAGTGTATATTTTGTACGCAGATTCAACGAATATATTCATCGAATATACGAATCTTATGAAAATTTCGGTGAATAAAATTTTGAATGATTTGCTCATCTCTACTCTTAATAAATTAGTCACATCTCTTCCCTGCTGTGCACCAGAAACTGAAGTCTATGCCAGGATGGCACTGTTGGAGCAACAGGACAGGGAGTTTGCATTGAGAAGGTGGGGAAGATAATTGAAAAAGTGAGGAACCTAAGATATCTGTGTGGGAAAATCTGCAGATACAAGGTATGGCTGAAAGCATTGAACTTGGTGGTCTGGACTGAATGGAGAAGATGAGAATGTCTACAATTAGAAGACATCACTGGATGTAATAGGCATGTAGTGCTGTATTCTGTCAGCTCTCAAAGACCAGGCAGTATGCTGAAGATAGGCACGCATCTCACCTCCTTATCTCCCTCCTCCATACCTTAATTAGAGGCTATTGGAGGAGGATGGAAGAATGCTTCTGGAGATGTATGTTGTGCTGCTATTTGTTCCTTCCTGGGGCTGCATTTTGTGCTGCACTGTGGTATTTGCTTTTGCTGCAGCAGTATATTGTGCTGTATTGTGGTATTAGGTTCTGCTGGGGAGGTATTTTTGTACTGCTCTATGGCCTTGCTGACCTCACCTACGTTTGTCAGACCCATCTTCTGTCAATTTGGACCCAACTGTAACATGCGGCCACTTTTAGTTTTTATTTTCTAGGATCACTTTACGTCCCCACTCCTCACCTGGCTGCAATATTCACATGATGTATACAGAGATTAAGACCATCACTGTTATGGATTCAAGCAATCTATGTTGCATGTAAGGTGGGCGAGGTACTTATTATATGCAGTAGAGTTAATGAAATCACATGGTTAAAGGTATAGGTTTATGGTTAGAGAAGCTGTAAAGAAGGAAGTCTGTGGTTAGGCCCAACTACTAGCAACGTTCAACAGACCTAGAAGAATATTAGAGTGTGTCTGCTAGCGTAGTGTCTATGCGCATAGAAGGCAGCCATAAGAGGCAGTCAGTAAATTGTCATTTGCCAAAGATTTGATTGCATGCCTAAAAAGATCTTAGGGGAGAGGCCAGGGGCGTTGCTAGGGTAGCAAAAGATCCGGGGCCCAAGCCCCAATGCATATGGCTCAATTCTCTAAGTTGACCCTCCTTTGCATACCTCATTGTACTGTATTTGCTATACAGCAGCACTTACCTCTCACATCCAGTGCCTCCCAGGTGACATCTCCTCTGATGTAGATCTTCTCTGTCATCATCTTCTCCATTTGGTCCGGACAACTTCTCTCAGCCGCTCCTCGTCTCTGCAGAGTGTGACACACAGACATCTTAGCTTCCTCACTTTTGTTTCATCCCTCAACCTGGAGTCCTCCTGCTGCTCGCTGTGCTCCCCAATACCACCAAATACTGTCCTGAAGAAATATGAGTGCCCCCCATAGTGCACCTCAAAGTCCCACCAATAGTAATTCCCTTCTAGAATGCCATTCATTACTAATACTGCCCCCTACAGTGCCCCCAACAGTGATAACGCTCCCCAACAGTGCCTCCATCAGTAGAAGAGCCATCCAGTATTAATAATGCCCTCACAGAGCCACCAGTAGAAATAAGGCCCCCTATTGTTTCCCCAGTGGTAATAAAGCTCTCTACAGACCCCCCAGTAGTAATAAGGCCCCCAATAGTGCACATAGTAAAAATAAGGTGGATTTAAAAGTCCATCCTATAGAGCCCCCAGTAGTAATAAGAACGCCTAATGTCCACTGGATTTAAAATGCCCCTGCAGTCCCCCTTCAGTGCCGCCAGTATTTATATTGCCCCCTACTGTTATAATGCTCCGCGTGAAATATCCCCCGTATTTATATTCCTCTGTGTAGTGTCCTCAGAAATTATAATTCCTCAGCCCCTCCACCATACAGTCCCATGTAAATAATACTATTTCCCTCCCTCTGCTGTCCCATGTAAATTACATCACACCATCTCTCCAGCCCCATCCAAAATACAGTCCCATGTAAATAATATCAACATGCTGTAGCCACCTCCAACATACAGTGCCATGTCAATAACATCCCTCCCTTCAGTCCCTCCAACACACAGTCCTATGTAAAAAACATCACCATACCCTGGCCACCTCCAACATTCAGTCCCATTTAAATAACATCACCCCCTCCCACTCCAACATACAGTCCCATGTAAATAACACCCCTTCCTTCAGCCCTAATAACTACAACTGGTTGCTCTGCCTCTCACTTACCTCTACTCATGCTGCAGACCTCATCCCAGCTTCTTCCCCAAGTTAACCTTACTGCTGAACGCCATCCACTCCTCCACTGGTCACATGACAGTGACATCATCAAAGGTCCTTCTCAACAACAGCCTATTGCACTGGTCACATGGACTGTGATGTCATCACAGGTCCTTGAGATTTTCCATTGCATTAGATTTAATTGTATTGCCGTCCTGAGGATGGCAATACAGTTATATCTAACAGGCAAGCAGGACATTCGGGGCCTGGGAGAAAACATCAGGGGCCCAGGCCCCGAATGTTTTAGCCTAGCAACGCCCCTGGGAGAGGCTAAAAGATTAAGGGCTCTTTCACACGAGCGGATGCCATCTGTGGAATCTGCTGTGTGACAGAGAGCCAAGCCCCCGAGCAGGACAGCAGAGGCACGCAGCATTAATGTGATTAATAATGCTCTGTGCCTCTCTGTGATCTTTTTACTATAAAATCACAGTGACAACTTTATCTCACTGTGATTTTGTAGTAAAAAGATCACAGAGAAGCACGGGGCATTATTAATCATGTTAATGCTCCGTTTCTCTGCTGTCCTGCACGGGGCTTGCCTCTCTGTCACGCAGCGGATTCCAAGGACGGCATCTGCTCGCGTGAAAGAGCCCTAATTCTTCCCAAAGTTGCTATCATGCTCTGCACACTAAAAAGTCACAAAATAAGGCTTTTGTGGCTTATTTCTGGACTATGTACACAAAAATGTGTAACTTTTTGCATGTTATACCATTTATATCAGTTAAGAAAAGTATTTGGGGGCGTCGGTGCTGTTAGCTATTAGTTTCACTCCAGATTTATCATGGTGACTTTTTTAAAAAGTCACAAAAAGGTCACAAACTCACCCCAGTAGGGGGGTGGCGTAAAAAACGGGATTAGCAATTGTAGAACAAAATGTTAGATGCAAAACTTAACAATGTACAATGTTTGATAAGTTTGGCACAAAGCATGTTAATGCATACTCTGATAATTCCTGTGCTTGAACCCTTAGATGTGTGGCTTTTTCCTAAAGATCTATGAGCTGTAGTGAAAATGGAAACAACAGAAAAGAGCAGTGAGAAATTCGTTTTTACTATTTTCTCAAACCACAGCGTGCTGTAGAAGTATCTCTGCTTCCTGAGCACATACCAGTCACACAGCATCACACTACTGACCAGGGGTCTGTGGAACTGGGTGACATCTGTACAGGGCATAATGTTTCTCAATAATCTCCCCGTTTATAAAAAAAATTATAAAAAGGTAAAAATGGGGGGATACAATAAAGCATATGTAAGTAACTAAATGTCTCTATGTATAGTGAAGCAGTGACAGGGAAACTCACTGAGTCAGTGGCATAACTAAAGGCTTATGGGCCCTGGTCGAATACTAATGAGTGCCAATATCCTTGTTTTGTGGATCTGCAATTTGTGGACCGCAAAACACTTGCGGCTGTCTGAATGAGCCCTTACACTGAGCAAGTAACCCTGCTTTCCCAGGCCCTGAAAGACAATGCAGCTTAGCTGTAGCTCTATATAGGTGTGATGAGGGGGATTTATTTTGATATTCTGCAGTCTGCAATACACACATGGTAGTAACCCAGCTTTCCCAGGACCTGAGAAGCAAATCTGCCTAGTATTTTTGAGTGAATTGAAGTATCCAAAGTGGACTTTGATATGAATTTCAGGGAAAATTTGATTCTCTGCGAAGCCAAATTTTCTCAAGCTTCATGGTAATGAATTAGTTTTCACTGAAATGGCGGTAAAAAAAAACTAAACTCACCTCATACTCACTTTATCCATTTGAGTGTGAAGAGTTCTTGATTGAAGACCCCTTGCAAAATCTAGTGCGGTACGTGATTATGTCACCACACCGGTCAGCGTGAAGACGTCATCATGCACCGCGCAAGATTCTGTGTGGGGTCTTCAATCAAGATGGCTACGGCAGACTCTTCGCGCTCAAATAGATAAGGTGAGTGTTATTTATTTATTTTTAGCCAATTAATCCCTGAAAGCCCTCATTTTTTAATTTCAGATGCCAAAATCAGTGATGAACACAGCATCTTAGGGGATCAATGATGGGGGCAGCGCAATCGACGTTCCGTCATTGTGCCCACTACTTACAAAGAAATGCGCTTCATGACAAAGTCATTTATCACAAGGCAAATTTCTTTGTGAAATTTGCCAAAGCAGCTGAATCGAATTTTTGTAAATTTCGGTTTCATCTCTACTGCCTAGCTATGGCATTATTTGGAAGAAGGGGAGAATAATTTATTTAGGTAGACTTAGTATTTAGCAGTCCCGACCACAAGTCCATAGAATTTATTTATTTTACTCACTTAGATAGCGCCAACATATTTCACCGTGTTTTACAGGCATTCTGATTATTAATTTGTTCCCCAGTTTTCCCGGACTCTGTATATGCTACAGCACTGGTCCGCATACTTCGGCACTCCAGCTGCTGTGAAACTACAACTCCCAGCATGCACACTTTTTTCACTCCCATAGAAGTGAAAGGAGGATTCTGGGAGTTTTAGTTTTAGAACATCTGGAGTGCCAGAGGTTGCTGATCCCTGTGCTACAGTATGGAGGATTTGTTACAGGGGTTCTTGACCAGGGGAACGGTAACACCCAGTTGGCAATTTATTCATAAATGTAAACTAATAATAATATTCTTTATTTATATAGTGCCAACATATTCCGCAGCGCTTTACAATCAGGGGGTTCATGTACAAACAGAGTCATAAATAACATAGCAACAAAAAAGTCATCAATTACAAGAGGAATGAGGGCCCTGCTCACAAGAGCTTACAATCTATGAGGAGATGGGGGTGACACTTAAGGTAACAAGTGCTTGATTTGTACAATGGTCTGGCCATCTTAACACAATAGAGGAGTAGATATAAGATTGTATGAGTCAGTTACCAGCCGATACTAGGAATAACAGGGGAGTGAAGCAATGTCATGAGAATAGAGGCTCCGAAATTTTTATCACGTGGGGGATGCAAGTAGTTACTAAAACAGACACGTCAGGAGAAGTGACAGGTCCTCTTTTATACTGTATATAAAGCGTACAGTATAGATAACATAACTGACTGCGTGATAAACGTGGACAGTGACAAGACAATCATTTTTACAGCTGCATTTACTTTAGGAGAGAATAAGAAGTCATGGATGAGGCTACTGTACTCCTCTTCTCCGGAGGAATGAAAGAGCCCTTGTCTTGATATTAATGAGAGGTCTCAGAGTGCCAGTCTTTCTGGGCCAGCCAAACCTTAGAACATCTGCTATTATATATTTTCCTCATAGATTATTTCATCTGCACATGAATAATGCCAGGGCCACCCACTAATATGGTTAGTGGCTACAGACCACAGATGTGAAAGCTGAATTAAGACTGGCTGCTCGCGCTGTCTGTGGCGCTAATATGAGGGGAATGTTTCATCTGAAGTTGTGACTGGTACATGCTATGACCAGAACACACAGATGCCAGCGGGCGCTCAGAGGCCGCACTGTAAGATTTAGTTGGACTTTTTTAAGTCTTTAACTTCTTGTGTCTATAACATCATCAGCATATTAAAGCAATACCACATGTAATGTAGATGTAGTGCATGTATTATCTTGCAGTGCAGGCTGCTCAGTCCCATGCAGTGTGAAATCCATCACACAAGCTCTCCAAAGGCTCCTTATCTCTACTCTCCTGACGTTTACATCCCTTCTTATTTTATTTGGTTGTAAAGATGTCAGCGTAGATCTGTGTTCAGGAGAGCAGTGAGAAAGGTTACACAATGAGCTGTCTGACAGATTTTACCAAGAGCACGACTGAGTGGTCTGCAATGTACAAGAATACACGCAGACTTCAGAAGAAAACCAGTGAAAAACATTTAATAAAAAACAATAACAAAAATGTTTCATCCCATAAAACAAGGGTTCCATAGCCTTTAAAAAGTACTGGGACTATGGTACATGTAGGTAGTTCTTACATGTGAACCAGCCACATTTAGGCCATATTAAAACGGTCATGAAACTGAATCAATATCTAATCTCTTGTTGGGCCTTTGATTCTAGCACACTTCCTCAGTTGCCTGCGTTCTCCAAGGATCCTAAAAGAGGGAAGGTGCACTGCGTTCTTAATGTGAGGTGCTTACAAATCACTAGTCAGACCACACATGGAGTACTGTGTACAGTTCTGGGCTCCTGTGAACAAGGCAGACATAGCAGAGCTGGAGAGGGTTCAGAGGAGGGCAACTAAAGTAATAACTGGAATGGGTGGACTACAGTACCCAGAAAGATTATCAAAATTAGGGTTATTCACTTTAGAAAAAAGACGACTGAGGGGAGATCTAAGAACTATGTATAAATATATCAGGGGTCAGTACAGAGATCTCTCCCATGATCTTTTTTATCCCCAGGACTGTGACGAGGGGACATCCTCTGCGTCTGGAGGAAAGAAGGTTTGTACACAAACATAGAAGAGGATTCTTTACGGTAAGAGCAGTAAGACTATGGAACTCTCTGCCTGAGGAGGTGGTGATGGTAAGTTCACTAAAAGAGTTCAAGAGAGGCCTGGATGTATTTTTGGAGGGTAATAATATTACAGGTTATAGTTACTAGAGAGGGGTCGTTGATCCAGGGAGTAATTCTGATTGCCTGATTGGAGTCGGGAAGGAATTTTTTTCCCTAAAGTGGGGAAAACTGGCTTCTACCTCACAGGGTTTTTTTTTTGCCTTCCTCTGGATCAACTTATAGGAAAACAGGCCGAACTGGATGGACAGATGTCTTTTTTCGGCCTTGTAAACTATGTTACTATGTTAAATGAATCCCAAAATCACAGGGAAATGAAGGATTCCACACACACTCAAGAAAGTTTTTTGAATGCAAAATTAGTGATTTATTGTGCAAAAAAAAAAACATACGTCCGTAAGGACCAAAGTGATGATATGCATTCCAGCGTTCTAGGGTAATAACCAACATTAATGGAAAAAATAATTATCCATATTGTATCCAGCTGTAGAGTATATGCGACTTTTGAGTCTCAGACGTTTTGGTCCGTCCCGGACCTTTATCAATGAGTCGCAATGAGGCAGTATGGAGGAGTATATCGGTCTGGCACAGTCAGTATCCTTGACATTATATAACATATCCTATATGCGTATGAAGTAATACATTGATAACTGGGTGTATCTATGCACCCAGTGGCAAACGGTTTATTCCTGTGTTTTTATATGTCCTATGGTATACAGCATATCTACAGTATATACGGTTTTAAAGCATACCAGCTTGACCAAGCATGTAGTATTGCTCTAAGAAGTACTCAAACAGCACCTTATTTTATTAGGCCAGCTGACACAACAAAAAGTGATAAAATAAGACCTGATACATACACTATTAAAAGGGTTATGCCATGAGTGATGTAATAAATCATGACAATACCTTTCTCACAAAGCTAGAGCCAGCCTTGTACCTCAAATGGATCCAGAGAGCCCCACATTTAACTGCTCTGCTAGATTATCTTCAGCCTGGCAGCTCAGGGGGTGTGTCCTTTCTGCTGCAGCTCTCTGCCTGTAACTGCCATTGCTTCTAAAAGAACATATGGCTGGTGACAATTGAAGATTTAAACTGAGCACATTCGACCAGCTCAGTGAGACAGACAAAAAATAAGGAAAAGAACAAACAGCAGGTGGCGCTATACAGATACATTTTATTGAATAGTTCAGTGGTCATACTAAATTTATTTATTTATTACATGCAGTCACAAAAGTATTCAGATCCAGTTGCTGGTTTGAAATATGTAGAATATGCTTTGTGACACAACCCATTTAAATTAGAGTATTTACAACAGATGAATCTGTTGGCAACCCCTGTCTATACAGTATGCCCTATTAGAGCATATGGGCATCATCTGGGGGGGGGGTGTCCTCTGGAATCCATTTCTATTAGGTAGAGAGCAAAGACCTCTGGAGTACACTATGTCATACTACATTTGTCCTGCAATGAATGAAATATGTAGATTATTGTATCTACCCCAGGCTAGCACCAACAAGAGGCTGACTTTGGATGCACAAATGTGCACTGTATGCAACATCGCAAGCTGAGTTTAGTTTGAAGGTGACATTGGGCTGTGAACGGCTATTGTAGATTGAAAATGTTGTAACCTGATCAGGAAAATAGCTAAAGTGCAATTTGTAAATGGCGGGGCCCCAGTTATTATAGATGCCGCTGCTCCCCCTCTGCAGGGATTTTTATACAAGGTCGTGTATTGTCCGCCAGCCTTGAGTGCCTGTTCACCACTGCTATGTGTAGGATGCCACTTTAAGATGATTTAGTTTAATATTATTTGTTATAAGACAAATTAAATGTTCCATATGTCCAAGGACCTTCCCTGGCTCCAACACAAACCACAAGTGGTCCAGGGAAGATGCCAGGGAACAAATTAAGGTTATTACGGAGTCACATAAATATTTAAGCCATTTAGCATTTCATGCAGTTTCTAAACGTGACGTATCAGTCCTTGGGAAAAGTTTCTGGGATCTTTCCTGATTGAAACATTCTAATATAACCATTTGGAAATGGCTTCTCTGGAGACATGTGTAACACAGTGGAGGTTGGCACATCATGACTGTACAGCTTAGGCACAAGTCTTCAGATACTTGGAACAGAGAAAGTGAACTTGACAGACGATGAGAGTTATGTATCTCACCTACTGTGTAGTTTGTAGCAATCCCAAGGCTCTGTTTTCTTTCTACTAGTATCACCCAAAGTCAAAATGCATGTGAGACGTGATTCTGAAAGCTTTCATCTGATGATCTGCTTTTCATTTTGAAACGCCATTACTTTTAATGTGAGGGAATATAACTTCTGATTATATTTAATATATAGAATTTAGAAGTTCCTATGTCATGCCCCAAATCTGAATCATACGGTATCTGCTTATATCAGATTCCCTTTTACAGGATTTATCACAGGGTTACAAACACGATTTAAGGTTGCTTATGACAGATACAGGAGTTTTCCTCTCAGGGCAATAGTGGTTCTTCAGCTGCAAAACAAATTCCCTGCATGCTTTGATAACTATTGACTGCTAGTTCCAATTCTGATCTGACAGGTGACATTTTCAGTAGAGAGGGGTCTGCATTGGCTAACATCAGGCATGGGATTCAGCCAGTTCCCTCAGGTTCCACAGATTCGGTTGTTAAAATTACAGATCCGGCTGGCAGCTGGAGATGAGCCCTTCCATTCCATAGTTTAGCTCCTTAGGCTTTTTAAAAGTTGGGTGGTATGTGTGTGTAGTGTATATATGGTGTATTTATGTGTAGGTGCGTTGCATATATGTGATGTATATGTAAACATGTATCATGACGCTGCATGTCTGCAAATGCAAATTACTCCTAATTAAGGGAGGAAAAATTGTTCCCAACGCCGATTACGGCAATCAGAATATGATGATATACAATGAAGCAACCATCACAACAGCAGAGAGTTCCATAGTCTTACTGCTCTTACTGTAAAGAATCCCTGTTTATACTAATGGTGAAACCTTTCTTCTAGATGTAGAGGACGTCCTCTTGTCATAGGTACGGGCCTAGGTGTAAAAAGATCACTAGAAAGGTCTCTATATTGTCCATTCATATATTTTTACAGTATATTGTAATTAGTATATTACAATATTACAGTATATTGTAAAATCTCTCCTTTATTCCAGATTGAATAACCCCAAGTTTGTCAACCTATCTTGGTATTGTAAACCACCTAATTCCTTAATTTCCTCAGTCCCCCTATACCGATTCTAGACATTCAGCAATGTCCTTTGTATACACAGTTGCCTCTAGTTCCATGTCTGGCCTGACTAATGATTTGTATAGAGACAAAGCCATGGTCTTGTCATGTCGATCTATTGTGAGGCATCCCATTATTATACTTGTCTGCCTGGCATTGGTCACTAAAGTAAAGATTACTATCCATCAGTATTCCTGTATTTTTTACCTAATTTTTTTACCCAGTGTTTTACTATTTAATAGGGTTGTTCACGTAAAGTTATTACTTTTATCTTGTGTATATTGTTAGCTTTACTCAGGTTTTCAAGCTCCTTGATTGGTTATTCAAGGTGGTCATTCTTTGGACACATTAGCATGCACATTGCAGCTTTGGGCAGTTGACATGACCAGGGGCGGACTGGGAACTTAAAGTGGACCTGGAAAAAATACTAAAAGTGGCCCCATTTTGTAGTCAGGTCCAAATTGATGGAAGGCAGGGAGGCCAGCAATACCATATTGCAGCACATTATACCACTCTAGCAGGACCAAATACTACAGTCTATCACAAAATACTGCCAGCAGCACAAAATACATCCCCAAAAACTTCCACTGGCCAGCTATGAGGAGGGCTCAGGCAACCCCTTGGGCATCGGCCTAACAGGAATTTCCCTGTAAGGTCTATGGCCAATCCACCCCTGGACATAACCCAAAGGGAACCTGTTATATTTTCTTTTATGCAATTTAAAGCTACGGTTGTTACAATTGTAGACAACTGTGCAGAAATTCAATGATCTGAAGAAAGAGAGATCTCAGTGAAGACCTAGGTAAACGTTCTCAGAAGAACAGCTGTGGTGTCAAGGTACAAGCAAATCCAGCAGAAGCAAGAACAGCTTCTCAAGGAGCATGAGACCGGAACAGATCACAATACTCAAGCACTCTGGTGCTTTTAAAGGCCAAAATAAATATCTTCAGTGTCCAAGTGTAAAAGCGCAGCACAAATTCTTCTCTGCAAAACAGCAGCCACTCGTGGTCAACTTGAGAAAAACAACATGGTCTTGACAACAATTTGTACTGATGTAATGGATGGGAAGCACACTCTCTTAAAAAAAAGAAGCACTGCTTCCCCCAAACAATGAATGTTGCTGGCACTCCAAAGGTGATGGTGCTGTCCTGGGCACGGCGCTTTCCACCACAGCAGACAGAGTGCTGATCCCATCCCTCAATGACCATCAGTGATATGCTGTCTGGTGTCACCACACCACACTAAAGAGAAGGGCCCTGTATATACAGTAAGTGCTGCACCATTTTGTTAACAGTTCGGCATATGCCACATGTAAGACACTCATCCGTCAGCTGGGGGAAAGTGTGGAACAGTCTCTGCTGCACTAGCTGCTGTATCAGGTAAGGAGTGCCTGCTCCAGCAATAAGGAGTAGGCCTCAAGGAGTATGTCCTCAGAAGTCTTAGTGCAGTAGCTGGGGATTGTGACAAAGACTAGACTGCAGACCAAGTCCAGAAGAAAGCCACAGACAAAGTCTCAGTCATAATCCTTAGTGAGGGGCGCGGAATGGCTGACTCCACAGTTCACAATGGCCCAGTGAGTAGATGACAGCCACAATGGTGCAGAAGTAGAGTGTGACAAGCATAACCATAGAGCCAGGATTCCCTGAGAGAAGAAGCAGTAATGGTTAGTGCCGCTGGGCTAAAGAGAAGCCAACGCCCTTGGTTTTGCATGAGATCCTAGGAATACTGGAGCAGTTGGAGGAGTAATACCCTGGGCAGATGTTATAGACTGCCAATAAGTAGAGACCTCCAGGTTCTCCTATGACTATTACTACTTATGGACTGTAACTATGGACTGGAAATTGCAATGACCGTGCCTCTACATGAGTACAAATAAATACACATATTGTGCTTCCCGATATGTAACTGCCAGGAGTATGTGTCTTCAATGGACTGCAACCATTAGGCTTTGTTCACATCACCGTTCAGCTTTTCCATTCTTCTGCTTAGTCTAGGAGCAGGAGAATGGAAAGGACGGATTCGGGACATAACTGAGCCCAACAGAGCCTAAGGACTCCATAGACTATAATGGGTCCATTAGGTTTCCGCTCAGAAGAAGATTTTGGAGCGGAGACAAAAGTTGTGCATGCAGGACTTTTGTTTCCGCTTCAAAAATCTTCCTCTGAGCGGAAACCTAAGGGCCCCATTATAGGCTATGGGGTCCCTTAGGCTCCGTTCGGCTCAGTTATGTGCCAAATCTGTCCTTTCCGTTCTCCTGCTCCTAGACGGGGCAGAATAATGGAAAGGCTGAACGGTGATGTGAATGAAGCCTTAAGCTTATTGTGCCTTTAGGGCCTTATGAATATGTTTCAATTTTTCAATATTACCATGTCATCTGTTAGGGGACGTTCACAGAACAGCTTTTACAGCAGAATATTGCCACGTCCTTTATGCCTCCCATACATCTCAATGGGATGCAGCTCTAGGGATCGCGGAGCTGCAGCTTAAAGGCGTGGTGGCAGCTTTAAGCCTCCATTCTGCCATCCCCAGCTCTGCCTCCAATTGAGATGTATGGGAGGCAGAAAGGATGTGTCCATCGGTGGGTTTTCAGCAGAATTGTGGTGCGATATACATACATTTGGTAAACACAATAGAAATGACTTGGCAACAGCTGGAGATTTACATTGTGGCATAATACCAATGACAGCACATTCACACTACATGGAAATTCATATCCCGCCAGATCTGATTGGCTGCTATTCTGCATTCCAAGAGGAAGTTCTTAGGATTTAAATATCTTTTCTTCATCCCTGGAAGAGCCCCTTCCAGATCACATTCATATAGAAAGCCAAACAGGAAATGATTGGAGCCCAATGAACTTTATGCTCTGAAACTATTTCCAGGCAAAGCAGTTGTAGACAGAACATTGCAGCATTATAGAGCTGACTAGATACTAGCAGATTTACGTGTTTCATTCAAAGTCCCACGTTACTACATACACATGCCAAACATTCTCACATGTAAATTAGAAGCAGATTTATTATCTCCATTTACATTCTGCAAAGTCATAACTTTCTAGTGCAAACATGTAACCCTGGGTAACTGTACTTCAGAGGATAACAAGGAGTTAATGTTTGATAGGTCATTACTCTGCTTTCGTATTTTGCATTTTATTGAGCTTCCAGGCCAAATAAAATTTGAAAAAATCAGTTTGAGCAATTCCGTACAGATCCTAAAGTTCTGTGATTTACTATATTGGGAATCTATCATACTTGGTTGCCAGCATTGTCAGAGTGTTTCCAGGAAGACTTTATAGCGGAGCTGGTGCCTCTATGCGTGTCAGACCTTGGATCATGGCAATGCCATTAGGCCAAGCTACACGAGTCTGATGGAATACATTTTCCATTTTAAATGCTATTATGAGTATAAGCTCTAAAAATTAAGAAAAATTAGAATAAATGATAAAGAGTAACATAAACCAAAAAGTGTTACAGTCCTAGAGAAATATAATTTGCATCTGTAGCTTTAATTTGTGATCAACTTATCCTCTAAATTTTACTGTCTTGGATTGTGTCTTCGAGGTTAACATTTTACGAATTGATTTCCTATAGCTGAGTATAATTCATGTGAAAACATAAAAATAGGCATTTTTATGGACATGTTCGGGGTAAAACACTGGAACCATAGACTTTCATTGGAAATTAGGAACAGTCAGCAACTATGGCCATGTTTGACTGCATAAATAGTGAATGACATGATGTAGCATTGTAATAACAATGACTTTTTAGAGACAGATTGCATGTTAAGAATTCATGGGAAATGGAATGATGTGCTATTAGCACGAGTCTCTGATGAAGGGCTCCACCTAATGGTTCATTTGGAGACGGTAATACAGCCAATTATCACATATAAGATGTATAGAATATGACTTACTTGTCTGCCTGCTCTTTCAAGTAGATACAAAAACATTGATTATAAAAAATGTGCGATAACTGAGGTCTTAATATCTAATATCTTAGGTCTTAATTTATGAACATGAAAACTGAAAGAGGCCTGACAATGGCAAAAATTCCAACTTGGTCAGATTTGTTGCTATGACAGCTTTGTCAGGGTTTCCTAAAGGAAAGTTACTGCCCGGTGACCTTTTTACAGTGACTTCCAGGTAATGCTTCAGACCTGAGCCTTAGGCTAGTTTCACACCCGCGGCTGTCCTCAGCCTGTTGGAGTTCTCTGGATCCGGCATTGCTAGATACTGCTGCCTGCTGGACCTTATTGACTATAATGAGGTCCGACAGAGATCTGGCCTCTGGCCGGCAACTATGTAGTGAATTGGTCAGACAAAAACCACTGAACGCAATGGCTTTTGTACTGCCGATTCCTGGCATTTAAAGGGAACCTGTCATCAACTTTATGCTGCCCATAGGTGAGTTGATTTCAGTGGTCTGTCATTTATAAGCTAAAAGTAAGTGGTTGCCGAGAACCAACATCACAATCATTGCAGACTGGGCCTGGAGAAGAGTCCCGGCCACCTGAGAAGAGTCCTGGTTATTAATGAATTCCTGCTCTTCCTGCTGGTGATCATTGACAGGCTTCTACCTAGTTTCCTCCCTTTCTCTCTAGGAGAGAACTGTCAATCATCAGCAGATGGGCAGGAGAGCAGGAGATTATGAATAACCATGACTCTTCTCAGGTAGATTTGACTTTTTTCAAGGCCAGGGCTGCAATGAT
The DNA here is from genome assembly GCA_900303285.1 of Rhinella marina. NCBI lineage: Eukaryota > Metazoa > Chordata > Amphibia > Anura > Bufonidae > Rhinella > Rhinella marina. The sequence continues at coordinate 52,721 of ONZH01014931.1, read as the reverse complement.
TATGATGCTGGTTCTCAGCAACCACTTACTTTTAGCTCATGAGTGACACACCGCTGAAATCAGCCTTTTCATAATTATTTTATAATGCCATCAGTGAGAGCAGCATAAAGTTGATGACAGCTTCCCTTTAATGCCAAAACAGCCTGCCAGAGACGACGGCAGCAGGTGTGATACTAGCCTTACGATACCAAAATGTTGACTCGATTTTAATACCATAAAAAAAGTATTGCAATACTTGATACCATTCAATACCACGAGAAAAAAATAAAACACCAAAAAAAATGCGTGCATTCCACATTTTATGAAACATCCAGCCCATAGTAGAACAGTCCTATCCTAATTTTTGGGGGGACAAGGTGATTAAAAAATGGCGAATCGTGCGGTTTTTATTTATTTTCTTTCTGTAATGGCATTCACCACATAGAAGATATTTTTGTTATATTTTAATAGTTTGGACTTTTCGGACGTGGCGATATGTATGTTTATTGTTTAGATATTTTATATGTAATATTGGGAAAGGGGGTGATTTAAACTTAATATTTTGGTGTTTGTTGTTTTGTAACTTTTTTTTAGCCCCCTTAGGAGCTAAAACTCTTGTCCTATTCACCTTAATAGAGATCTATTAGGGTGAATAGGACTTTACACTCTCCCTGCTGCCCTGTGCTTTGTGCACATGGCAGCAGGGAGATTACCATGGCCGTCAGGGCTTCAGTAGCGTCCTGGCTGCCATGGTAACTGATCAGAACCCCGTGACTAACTGCTGGGGCTCCGATCAGAAACCTACCGCTGTACCACCAATGAAGAGGAGGGGAGGGGACCCAGTGGCTACTGCCACCAATGAGTTTAATACTGGGGGGCTGGGGGGGGGGTGCACTGCACCACCAATGTTTATTTTACGGGGGCGCACTGCATCACCAATGACTTTAATAATGGGGCGGTTGGGGGGAACACTGCACCGCAAATGTTTTTAATACTTGGGTCGAGGGGGAGGGCGCACTGCGCCACCAATGAAGATGACTAACCCATTAATACAAATAGAAGTGGTGGGTGCCGGCAGTAGAATCACATAGCCGGCACCCGACCTCTACGACAGGGAGCTGTGATCCGCGGCAGTTAACCCCTCAAATGACGCACCTGAGGAGTTAATTGCCGCGGATGGCAGCTCCCTGTCATACAGGTCAGGTGCCGGCTATGTGATTCTGTGCCGGCACCCGCCTCCTGTACTTGTATTAAACATAGTTATGTTCATTGGTGGCGCAGCGGCCACAGCCCCTCCCCTCCTCCGCCCCTCTCTTCTCTCAATGGTGGCAGCAGCAGCAGCAGCACAGGGGAGAGGGAGAGACTGCTTCCTTCTCCCCTGTGCTGCTGAGGGAACATGGAGCGCGCTGAGAGCAGCGCGCACCATGTTCTCTGATACTAGGCTGTGCAGTAGCGCAGCGTAGTATCGGTAAAAGGCAAATCCCGGTATCAAATCGGTCTGGCTATAAAAGTATTGATTGGGTATCGATAATTCAATACCCTACCTTACACACGCAGCTTTTTGGCTCGAACTGTTCTGAACTATCAGATTGTGCTGCAGTGACATCTGCTGCTTTCTTTATCTTGTTTACACTCTTCCTTTATTTGTTACATTTTTAAATTGTAACATAAGTAAAAATACAGCAACATAATGTTACAGGTTAATGATAATAAAGGTAAAACTACAGAGCACAAAACACATCTATATTGTGTCTGTTTTTGGAATCACACTCCATGTGAGAGAGGCATGATGCGTTCTGGACTTAGGAAGCAGATGGCATTATCATGACTGATAGTGCTGTGTGCCTCTGCCTGACCTTTCTGTAATGGAATCATACTGACGGCTTTATGTCACTATGGTTCCGTTACAGAAAGGTCACGCAGAGGCACACAGTATTATCACACGGTCAGGTTTCCTGATGCAGTTTTGGAAAACAAAATAAGGATGAGATCATAAAAATATAAAGTACAGACACAACTATTCTTTTTAAGATTCACTCCTGGTTTTGGCTTCTAAAACTGCATCAAAAAAATCTGACATTGTGGCCGGATCCTAAAGAGATCTTTGACCTTCAGGAAAACCACCATTGAAACACATTTTTTTTTATTTTTTTAGCGGTTTTAAACGCTTGTAAAAACTTCCATGAATTTCAAGCTGTTTTGAAAGGCCTATAGAGAAGCATATGAAAGAAACAACAGAAAAAATGGTATACTTAGAGCATGCTGCATTTTGGGGAAAAAAAAAAAAAAATAGAAAGCCACAAACCACAATTTGTGGGAGGCATTTATTATTCGCTGTAGACTAGAAACGGGTGTCCTAATATTGCAAAATTTGGCACCCCGCCGGCCTTTTTGAGTGTTTGGAGCCCCACTCGACACTTGCTGGTATAGACTTCAGTTTTGGCGCATGGGCCAGCACAGATGCGCTGCAATTATTAGGCGTGTGCCAGTACCGGGTGTGTCTGACTCCGCCCAATCAGTGCTGCGGGTAGCAGACTGTGCAGGGACACACCCTCAACTGGTAACACCCGTCTGTACCTTTACTGCAAGCTGCTGGCAATTCATTCATAAACTTTTACTAGAAATAACCGTGGAAAAGTACAGCTGATCGGCGGGGATGCCGAGAGTCGCACCCTAGCTGATCTGATATTCATAACGTATCCCGAGGAAAGGCTAGTGACATCAAAATATCAGAAAACCCCTTTTTATTTTCTCAGTCAACCCCTTTAATTGTACGGGAATACGTCAAGGGCAAGGCTATGGTGTCACATCATTATTGCAGTGACCAGGGATGGACGTATCGTACCATATAGACAACCTGCACATATCCAGACAGACCCACTGTCTGGATATGAGACTGTATGTATGGGACTAAGCTAATTCATTGTATGGACCACATTTACCAATGGATTGTTAGAGGGGAATGAGGGGGTGCTGTATAATCAGTTACTGGGGTGTAAGGGGCCACATACTGGTTTTGCATGAGAACTGTCTGCCGATGGACATGAAGGAAACACCTCACAGGCTTACACAGTATATATAATGCCTTCTGTGTATGGATGTACTCCGTAATAAAAAAAAACTAATGAAATACTAAAGTATACATCTGGTCATATTTTCAAAGGACATTTATGCATTTTTACATATACTGTAATTTGCAACATCATATAGTCATAAAGTATCCTAAAGGCATAAATTCCAGCAATACATGTTTTGCAGAGTATATAGAGAAGCCCCCAATACACCAGTGTACATAACATCGTATGAATGTAAAAGATCCATTCATCCAAATGCATTGCCGTGCAGCCTTTGTCTCTCTCAATCTATTTAGCTCATGTCCTGTGGTCAAACACATCGGATTCATGCGTCACTAATAACCCAAGGCAAGCAGGCATTTGATGACCTTGTTTCACAATATGCAAACTGCACTGACAACAAGTCCATAGGAAACTATGATTGTAAAGCATGTAATCATATTTAAAAAGGATGTGTAGTATACAGATGTGATATTTGCCATTCAAAGGGGTTTCTGATCATTTCGAGCTATCCTCTGGAAAATGAATGGAGCAGCAGGTGGGACATGTGCACTGCTGAAAATAGCAAACCGCTGGCAAGTCCCATAAGAGACGAATGGAGCGACAGTGTGCATGCCCGACCTGCCGCTCCACTCACTTGTGGGTCCCCCGTTAATGAGATTAGGGTGGATTCCAGCTGAATGCTACCTATCTAATGGTTACACCCTATGCCAGTGATTGCTAACCTCCGGCACTCCAGCTGTGGTGAAACTACAACTCCCAGCATGCTCCATTCATTTCTCTTGAGTTCTGAGAACAGCCAAGCAAGTGTGCATCTTGGGAGTTGTAGTTTTACCACAGCTGGAGTGCCGAAGGTTAGCAGTCACTGCCCTATCCTGTGGACAGAGGATAACTTGAAATTACTGGAATACCCCTTTGAGCATGTAAATATGTAGCTGAATTAAAGGGGTTGTGCGGGATCCCAAAAAATTCATTTAATTGTGTAAGCCTCGTCTAGTCACCTACACAGCCTTCACTTCAGTCTCCATGGTCCAGTTGCTCTCCATTGTTTACAACCCAAACTTCCAGGTTGTGGACGTAGAAGAGCAGCAGCCACAACACTTCCCATAGTTCTGTGTGCTTCAAGATCCGCCACAAAATTTAAACTCCTACTACACCCTTCCCTGGATGCAAAACTCCACCCACTGCAGCCTCCATCATCCCCTTTCTGTCTCCTCCTAATATTTCCTTCCACACAGCATCCATATGACAAGAAGTGGACTCCACCTACCTTGCTTGTGGATTGAGAGCATCGACCAGCCCATTCCAAGATCACAGAGGTCTGACATCACGACCATTTGGGTGGGGATTCTGACAGAGGGCATCATAGGAGGTCCGGTCGTGATGTCAGAGAAAATACAGTCTCCACAGATGGTGCAGTCATGTGACCACTCTCCCGATCTCCGGAGTGAGACAGAAAAAAGTAGCGCAAGTACCTTAGTAAGTTACAGGGCCTTGCAGGGGAAAAGGAACATTTTTATACCCAGATAACCCCTTTAAGATAACTGATGATGTCACTACACATTATGACAAACGACAAGTACATGGATAAACTCAGCACTGCTTACTATATATATATATATATAGTAAGGGATCGATTCCTCTCTCAGGAGGTCGCCATCACACACTTCTTCACAACACGGGATTTTCAAGTACACACAACTTTATTTTCACACTTTTTGCTCCAGCATGAAACAAAACCATCAAAATAACACCTGCCCGGCTAGGCTCTGACTACACATAGTTCAGCTAACTCACCTACTTACAAACGCTGTTCACACTCAGCTTTTAGGTGTGGCTTCCTCAGCCGTTCAGTCCACCAGCCTCCTGGCTGTGACTCCAACCGTACCTTTTGGGGGGAGATGGTCCAACAGTCCTCCCGACTCTGACCGTGTGACCCTCTTCTCCTAGGGTCACTGGGCCCCCCAAACTTCCAGGCTACACTGAGCCTTGTGGCCCCTCAGCCCTTGTGGCTGAGGCCACACAGAGCCTCCGCAGGCTCCAACCTCTCTGGCCTCCTCAGCCTTTCTCTCTCTCTCAGGCTTCCTCAGCCTTGTGGCCCCCCAGCCCTTCTGGCTGGGACCACACGGGCCCTCTCTAGGTCTGTTCCCTGGGGCCCTCTCTCTCTCTCTAACAAACAGTGCAGGTTAACTTATCCCTGCCTGATTAATCCAGCTGGCCTCACCTGGGGCCAGGGAAAACCTGTGACGGATTAGGGGTGTGGACTGGAAGACTCCCACTTCCAACCTGTCTCCCAGTCCAAGAAATCCAGCCCATGCAACCTTAAACAAAAACCAGCTCCAGCAACTATGCTGGCTGAAGCTATACCACTTCTAGATTTCAGTTCTCACCTGGCTAAACTGACAAACCAGGCGAGATACACACCCCACACCTCACACATCACCACAATATATATATACATCCAGGAGAGAGAGATTTATTAAAACGTTGTCTTATAAAAGCAATAAAGGACAAGTAAGAAAAGTGATGTTCTAGGTTCTTTATAAGAGACAAAGAATAAGGAATAGTCAGCGATAAACCGTACGGCAGGTTTTATACTCGCCTTGTGACCAGACAAATAAGATGTTGCATTGGATGAAACTAGTAATAAATCATCACATAAATCTTGTACTGCCCGCGTAATAAAATTGTTGTAGGGGTCTCAGATGGATCATGCGGCTCAGTTACACCGTGTGATACAAAAAGAGAGAATTTTCCCCCTTCAGTTTTTTAGGGTTGTTAGAGAATTTTGCACAGTAAATTCCTATAATTTCGATATGTGAAGCCGGGCACCAGCTGGGAAGATACAAGAAGATACAAGGGTGTTAGTAAAAATGGATTCCCTGAAATACATGTGGGAGGAGGTAATCGTCCGGCATATGTAAACCTTATATATAAATTATATCGCTCTACCCGCATCCAGGATCATTGAATAAGACTTAGCTGTCACTTTGTGACTTAAATGCAAGGAAGAAGTGCTTTACTGTCACTAAATCCGTCACAGTAATGGCAAACAGCAGTCTAAACAACATGGCCACTGCGGCATGTAAGGTTACTGTAACATAAAGCCAGAGATTAATGATCACGTCTTTAGCCAAATGATGGATCTGCCATCTTTATAGTAATTCCTAGTGTCTGCAATAAATGTCCCATCCAAGTCACGGCTTTTAGCTCTGTTATTTATTACAAGTGGTCCGGCGCACAGATAAGCTCTGCTGAATACATCTGTCACTGCTGCAGTCTTCCCAGTTGACAACATACTGTATTTCTTTCTTTTTTTTTTTTTTGCAATATTCCTACTCCCAGATGCTGAACAGTCACGTAAAGAGCCTTTTTCACTACATCTTTATGCGCCTGCTTTTCATTGGGCTTTGAAAGGGTTAATTGCTAGACTAATTGCTCTGACTGTACAGGCTTATGCACATGACCCTGTTTTTTGTCCGGGTCGGATGCGGACCCGTTCACTTCAATGGGGCCGCAAAAGATGCAGACAGCACACCGGCTGCAACCCGGTAAGTATATAGAGAATTAGCAGAACAGTGCACAGGGGACAACATTATTGTAAGGGAGCACTTAATGGACATAACTACTGTAAGGGGGCATAACTACTGTGTGGGAGCACTAAGAGAGCATAGGGGACATAACTTCTGTGTGGGGGCACTAAGGGGGCATAGGGGACATAACTACTGTGGGGGGCACTAAGGGGGCATAGGGGACATAACTACTGTGTGGGGGCACTAAGGGGGCATAGGGGACATAACTACTGTGTGGGGGCACTAAGGAGATATTCTAATATGTGGAGGCACTAAGGGGGCATTCTACTGTTCTGGGGCAGTAAAGGGGAATAATTACTGTGTGGGGGCACTAATGGGGCATAGGGGACATAACTACTGTGTGGGGGCACTAAGGAGATATTCTAATATGTGGAGGCACTAAGGGGGCATTCTACTGTCTGGGCAATAAAGGGAAATAATTACTGTGTGGGGCACTAAGAGGGCATAGGGGACATAACTACTGTGTGAGGGCACTAAGGGGGGCATAGGGGACATAACTACTGTGAGGGCACTAAGGGGGCATAGGGGACATAACTACTGTGTTGAGGGCACTAAGGGGGCATAGGGGACATAACTACTGTGTGAGGCACTAAGGGGGCATAGGGGACATAAGGGCACTAAGGGGCATAGGGGACATAACTACTGTGTGAGGGCACTAAGGGGGCATAGGGGACATAACTACTGTGTGGGGCACTAAGGGGCATAGGGGACATAACTACTGTGTGAGGGCACTAAGGGGGCATAGGGGACATAACTACTGTGTGAGGGCACTAAGGGGGCATAGGGGGACATAAACTACTGTGTGGGGGCACTAAGGAGATATTCTAATATGTGGAGGCACTAAGGGGGCATTCTACTGTCTGGGCAATAAAAGGGAAATAATTACTGTGTGGGGCACTAAGGGGGCATAGGGGACATAACTACTGTGTAGGGGCACTAAGGGGGCATAGGGGACATAACTACTGTGTGTGGAAGCACTAAGGGGGCATAGGGGACATAACTACTGTGTGAGGCACTAAGGGGCATAGGGGACATAACTACTGTGTGGGGGCACTAAGGGGGCATAGGGGACATAACTACTGTGTGGGGGCACTAAGGGGGCATAGGTGACATAACTACTGTGTGAGGGCACTAAGGGAGCATAGGGGACATAACTACTGTGTGGGGGCACTAAGGAGATATTCTAATATGTGGAGGCACTAAGGGGGCATTCTACTGTCTGGGCAATAAAGGGAAATAATTACTGTGTGGGGGCACTAAGGGGCATAGGGGACATAACTACTGTGTAGGGGCACTAAGGGGGCATAGGGGACATAACTACTGTGTGGGGCACTAAGGGGCATAGGGGACATAACTACTGTGTGAGGGCACTAAGGGGGCATAGGGGACATAACTACTGTGTGGAAGCACTAAGGGGGCATAGGGGACATAACTACTGTGTGAGAGCACTAAGGGGGCATAGGGGACATAACTACTGTGTGGGGGCACTAAGGGGGCATAGGGGACATAACTACTGTGTGGGGGCACTAAGGGGGCATAGGTGACATAACTACTGTGTGAGGGCACTAAGGGAGCATAGGGGACATAACTAATGTGTGGGGGCACTAAGGAGATATTCTAATATGTGGAGGCACTAAGGGGGCATTCTACTGTCTAGGGCAGTAAAGGGCAGTATATTATATATATATATATATATACATTTATTTATTTTGTCTTGAAGATTCTCTTGAATGCATTAGTGTAGTCGAAACTACGAAGCAACCACTTCACATCCTGTATGGGTGACCACCTCCTGAATGTATGCAGCTACGTGCACTGAAGACCCACCGACTATAACACTACTACTGTACATGTTTTACACTCATTTGCCCTGCATCTTCCCCATCTAAGGGCCCTTTTACCTAGGCCAAGGATTGAACGCTTGTTACCGGTAATTCTCTTTGTAAAGGTGGCATCAATCACCTAACAAACAAGCAAAATGTTTTCTTCTCGGATGATCAGATCTTTCATGCGGCATCTAAAATCGTAATTTCTCCATCTGTAAACAGCGGCTGTGCTGCTTACAATATGTATGTACGTAAATATACCTGTGAATGGTAATGATCGTTTGTTTTCCTTTCACTTTGAATCACGCTGTGAAAGGCACTTTAAAGGTGTCTTCCGAGACTTTTCTACTGATGACCTATAGGTGGGGGTCTGAAACCTGAGACCCCTGCCAATCAGCAGTTTGAGAAGGCAGTGGCACTCGCAGTAGAGGCAAAACCTTCTCCCGCTTTTCCTAGGCTATGTTGCGTCATGTTCATCAGGCCTAGGCACAGCACAGCCCTACTGAAAATAATGGAGCTGAGTGCAATACCAAGCATGGCCACTATACAATGTACGGCGCTGTGCTTGGTAAGCTGAGAGAAATAACCGCTACCTTCTTAAATAGCTTATAGGCGAAGGTCCCGGGTGTCGGACCCCTACTGATCAGATACTGATGACCTATCCTAACTCATGGAAAACCCTTTTAAGCTAACTTATCGTATACCATCAATCAGTGCTCGCCTCTGGCCTGACATCGGCCCGCAGAAGAGGAGATGTAATACTGTCTTCTTGATAATTCACTATCAGCACGTTCCTCACAATCAAGAGCTTCCTCTAAACTGTCACACACAGATTTCTCTCATCTGTATGTCACAAATCATGTCTCACTTCATCTCCCTCTTTCTCATCTCCTGTCTCCAGCTGTACATGCTAAAGAATTTGACCCCAGAATTTCGGACAGATGTCACAAAGATATCCGCCTCAAGCGAAACAGAGAGAAATTCTTGCATCCTTAGAAAGAGAAATGTAGTTAATAAGTCGGGACATAAGGGTATAAAGCATGAGAAGTATATTTCATGCAAATGTGCCATCCTGGATGTAACTAGGCGGCACGCAGCATACTAAACCTCTGTAGTATCAGTGGGCCTCGGAACAAGCCATGTGCATAAGGCCTAAAGGAGGCCACACACATTAGGCGACTGTCCACTGAACCCAACTATTTTGACAAGGCCATATGGCTACAGACTCTCCACCAGTGGCAGATGTAGAGGAAAACAAGGATTGGGCATGTTGTATTTTAACATGCGGATCCTATGTTTCCACAGAAGATAAGCCACTGCCATACATGGACGTGACAGCTGTAGCCAATCACTGACATGAATCGCATGTGGCTGCTAAAGCCAGTGATTGGTTGCAGCAGTCATGGATGCATGTGACATCATCACTGTAGGGCAAGTAAACAGAGACCAGAAGAGAAGGGATTGGCAGGCGGTTTAACAAGTGAGTATAGTAGTATAGTTGTTTTTTTTCATCAACTTTCCTGCTTTTTCCTTTTTTTTTTTCCACCACCATACAGTGCAAACCACAATAACACCAGCATATCGTGCAAACTACAAAATACTACCATATAGTGCAAACCACAATGCCATAACATACAGTGCAAACTACGTACAATACCCCACCTTACAGTACAAACTACAATAACACCACCGTATAGTGGAAAACTACAGTACCCCGTCATACAATGCAACTTATACCACCCTAGTGTGCAAACTTTAATGCCATATCATACAGTGCAAACTACCATACCACCACCATACAGTGCAAACCACAATGCCACCATTGCAAGCTACAATAATACTACCAAATAGTGCAAACTACAAAAATACCAGCATACAGTTAAAACCACAAAATCATCACCATATAGTGCAAACTACAATAATACTACCATATAGTGCAAAGTACAAGAACACCACCATATAGTATAAAACTACAATACCCCATCATACAATGCTATCTATACCACCATACACTGTATAGTGCAAACTACAATGCCATATTATACAGTGCAAACTATAATACCAGCACCACAATGTGCAAACTGAAATACCACCATATAGTGTATACTGCAATCATAAAGTGCAAACCACAATGCCCCTCATACAGCAGTCACATATGTCTCATGCAGTTGTAGACACAGCCCCCTCTGTTCAGACGCCATGTGGGTGGACACTTACCGTCTGCACCTTCCTATGTTTCCGTCCTGTTTCAGTTACAGCCAGCGAGCACATCATACATGTATTATTTCCTTACACATCAAAACATATGTGAGCATGGGCTGAGCGTGTTTAAATATCTCTGGATTATGTGACCCTGCAAAGACATTTTCTACATATCTTTCCTTATAAACTAACAGAAAATCTGCTTCCTGCAGCGTCCACAGGGGAACGGCTATAGAGCCATGGGAAGCTGTCCTTCACATTACTGCAGCCATTCCCAAGGACATCGATGACACTGCTTCTAGGGAAGGTTACAAAGGCTAAAGGACAAGCTATTAATAAATGTGCCTGAGACAATGTACAGCCAGATGCAAAGTGATAAAAAATCATTTTCACATGTATTGTATTTAGTTTACAAATAGTGATGAGAGAACTTCTGTTTTCAAATTCGGCGTACAAGGTTCGGGTTATCTAAGAATTCCGTTATGGATTCCATTACTTATGGTCCGTGGTAGCAGAATCTATAACGGAATTCTTAGATAACCTGAACCTTGTATGCCTTGTAACCCTATTTTCAAATAAATGCTGTTTCATTGTATCCATTAAGTATCATTTAGTGACTGACATCCTAGTGATTTGGGAGAGTGCGCTGCTTCCTATAGGCTGGGTTATAACTAGAGATGAGCGAATATTAAAATGCTCGTGTGCTCGGTACGAACTTTTCCAAAAGGTCGTATATTCGTACCGAATAACGAACCCTATTGAAGTCAATGGGAGACACGAATATTTTTTCAGGGGACCCAAGTTCTTCGCAGGCAAGGTTGCCTAAACACCTGAAAACCTCTGAAAGTGATGGAAACACCATGGAAATGGATAGGGAACACCAGGGGCAGCATGCATGGAGCAGGCAGAGACAGTGCAAGGAGCGACAGGACCTTGTCTGAGTAACGAATACTTACGAGTACGCAAATATCCGTGCGGATAACGAATCTTTACGAATATATTCACTCATCTCTACTCTTAGGGGGCTGACACATGTTCAAGTTTTTTAATGCAGTTTTTGAAGCCAAAATCAGGTGTGGATTATAACGGGAGAAAGTACTAAAGGGGTTGTATCACAAAATGACTGTATATTCAACATTTCTCAAACCAGCCCCTGGATCTGAATATTTTTGTAATTGCATGTAATTAAAGACTTAATATACAATAAAATGTATCTGTACAGCGCCACCTGCTGTTGGTTCCTATGCTTATTTCATGTCCGCCTCACTGAGCTGGTCGAGGATGCTCAGTTTAAATCTTCAACTGTCAGCAGCCATACGTTCTGTTAGAAGCTGTGGTAATTGCAGGAAGCGAGTGGTTGCAGAAAGGACACACCCCCTGACCTGCCAGACTGAAGATAATCTAGCAGAGCAACTGGAGCAGTGAATGTGGAGATCTCTATAGGTATTGTCATGCACTATATGATGTCTGATTTTCATTTTTCACATCAATCTTTTAAAGACAGAAACTACTTCAGTTTTTTTTCTGGTTACATTCTTGGTTTTGGCTTCAAAAACTGCATAAAAAAAACCTGCATGTGTGGCAGCACCCTTAAGACTTTATGACACTCTAATTAGCAAGTGAATGTCTCAATACTTAGGGGTCTTTCACACGAGCGTGACGGATTAGGTCCGGATGCGTTCAGGGTGCGTTCAGGGAAACTCGCACCATTTTGCAAGCAAGTTCAGTCAGTTTTGTCTGCGATTGCGTTCCGTGCAATGCGTGGGTGCAATGCATTTTGATGCGTTTTTCACGCGCGTGATAAAAAACTGCAGGTTTACAAACAACATCTCTTAGCAATAGAGATGAGCGAACGTGCTCGTAACGAGCACTGTACCGCTCGGCTCCCCTGCACTCGCATGGGCGCAGGCAGCCACTTCCATCGGGTGAGGAGGACGGAAGCGGCTGCCTGCGCCCATGCGAGCGCAGGGGAGCCGAGCGGTACAGTGCTCGTTACGAGCACGTTCGCTCATCTCTACTTAGCAACCATCAGTGAAAAACGCATTGTATCTGCACTTGGTTCAGGATACAATACATTTTTCACTGAAGCCCCATTCACTTCTATGAGGCCAGGAACGCAGAATATAAAACATGCTGCGTTTTTCACGCAACGCAGAACTGGTGCATGAAAAAAAAAATGCTCGTGTGCACAGACCCATTGAAATGAATGGGTCAGGATTCAGTGTGGGTGTGTTCATGTCACGCATTGCATCTGCGCGGAAAACTCGCTCGTGTGAAAGGGGCCTAAGGGTGCTGCCACAAGTTGCAATTTTGGCACCAAAAAAACGCATTTGGTTTTTGCAACAACATACCAGCGTTTATGGTGTGTTTTCTTCCACCAAAGGAAAAACACACAGCAGACTTAAAGGGTTTGTGTCACTCCAGCAGATGGCATTCATCATGTAGAGAAAGTTAATACAGGACACTTACTAATGTATTGTTATTATCCATATTGCTTCATTTGCTGGTTGGATTCATTTTTTCATCACATTATACACTCCTTGTTTCCATGGTAACAGATCACCCTGCAATCTATCAGTGGTGGTCGTGCTTGCACAATATAGGAAAAAAGTGTCATCCTCTCTGGTGGCCAGGACCATGGGTCCACACATAGGCTGGTGCTTTTTCCTACAGTGTGTAAGCACAACCACCGCTGATGGATTGCAGGGTGGTCTGTAACCATGGAAACGAGCAGTGTATTATGTGATAGAAAAATGAATCCAGCCAGCAAAGGAAGCAATATGGATAATAACTAGAGATGAGCGAACGTGCTCGTTACGAGCACTGTAGCGCTCAGCTCCCCTCCGAACGAATGCCACCATACCAACGGATCCGTCCTCCTCACCTACTGAAAGTCAGTGGGGAATGATCTGTTTGGTATGAGTGTCATACCAAATGGATCCGTCCCCGTTGACTTACATGCAGCTGAGGACGGATCCGCAATGCCTGCGGGCATTCGTTCGCAGGGGAGCTGAGCGCTACAGTGCTCGTAACTAGCACGTTCGCTCATCTCTAATAATAACAATACGTTAGTAATTGCCTTGTATTAAACTTTCTCTACATGATAAATGCCACTTACTGAAGAGAGACAACCCCTTTAAGCGGGTCATACACATACGGCTACTCCTCCTGACCCCCCAGCTTGGAAGAACATGCATGTGTCCTCAATCAGAGATTGACTTTGTCGGTTGGCTTCTCCAAAAGCCTATGGTTGGTCTCATGTTGATTTTGCCTTGGCTTCTGAAGTAATCTGAACATACCCCATCTAGAAGAACAGAATACATGTGAACACTGTCCTACACGAGTCCTGTATGATCTTCATCACGTTTTCAGCCATTGAATCATCTTTAGTTCCCTAATATTTTACATATTTTAATATTCTGCTATAACATTAGAGTAAGCAGGACGGACATTCCTCCCTTGTGGCACCACCTGATAACAAACTCCATTTCCCTCTTGCGCTCTCAGTATTACCATGTACAACTATGAAGAAGCATCTTCCGGTGTAGTGTAGATTTCATGACCTCAAACGTATATTTATTTCGCAACAGTACACATGTGGCCACATCTTTACAGGAGAAGTGCAGCTGCTCATATCACTTGTGTGTCTGGAGCTTCTCAGATCTGGAGATCTGTGAGGTGAAGAAGACATGAGGCTAGGTTCTTCACATCTGTATCCAAGGTTCATGTGGAACCTCCACTGAAGACCCCATCAGAAATGTCAGAAAGAAATAGCGCAGCATGCAGCATCTAATGGACAGATAGAAACCAGATAGACCCAGTGATAGTCAGTAGGGTCTAATAGTCACCTGTCGGAGAAGTGAAGCTGCGCACATTTCTCTGGAGTAAAACTAGCCATAGACACGCTATACGAGTCTGCAGAAAGATATATCAACTGGCATTAACATCAAACATTATTCCAGAAATGTGAATATTCAGGACAGAATGTACTGAAGCTGCTATGACCACTGGTGAACAAGTGTGATTACCAGGGATATAGCCTGCCGTAGCATTATATGGTGGTATTTAAATAAATTGCCGTCCATGTACTGCACGGAGAGACCAGATCTGGCAGAGCACAGTGGCGCTCCCTTCTGGGGAGAGATTTTGGATAGGGATTGTATTTGCCACCACACATATTGGGGGAACAGGAGAACATAGGCTAAATCCAACCTGTCAAAGCCTGTAGACATTACCTTGTCGTCTCACTTAATCAAAATGAATGGAATCCCCTCATAAACGACTAATTGCCAGGTTAAGCTTAGCAAACACAGCCAAATCCATCGTCAACATGAACTTGATGAGATGCGTGACTGCCCCTGGCACAGGGTGCCCTTATTGTGAGGCCAACACTGGCAAAACAAAGGCAGAGGGTGTCAATCATCCATAATGTCAGGTTCAATGAAATGTACAGGCGATTAAAGTACTGGATTCTACAATGTGACTTGTGTATTTATATTCTAGATTTATTGTATTATAAACAGCAATGTATTCTGTCTTATTGGTTGGATTCAAGTTGGGGTTCATTGGCTTTGTACGTTTTACGATCCACAATGATAATAAAGTTGAATCTGGTCTAATCCTTTTAGTAACAAGTCATTCCGGTAACCTACCTAACCAGATTATTGCCAAGACCTTCAAATCATAATTAAAGAGGATTTCCAAATTTTTTTAATTCAATTAATTCAATAAGTTTTTTTAAAGTCAGTGCCATTCTGGACCCTGATGGCCCCTGGCCCTTTAGTTTAAAAGCCACATGTAAAGACATGACATTTGTGTGACCTCACGTTGTGATCGCAGTGGCCATCGCTGAAGCATGATGTAAGTATAAATGGAACATCACCGTTACAAGCCTCAAATGGCTGTGGAAACGTATCCATAAATCCCAGCAATCTCCTTCGTATATCAGGCGGTGTGAGCCCAGTTTTAGAGCCTGAGGACTATCATGGTGCCAGTGGTGTTTGGCCTTCTATGCCGCCACAGAGCTAAGCAGTATATTCTTCCTAGTGAAATGTCCATGTTTTAATCACTGCTCACACAATATTCTGTCCAGCGTTATGCTAGGTCCGTACAGGATGTAAGTTGAACCAAAAAAAATAATTAAATAAAATCAATCTGTTGTGGAGTAGCTGTGGAATTAACAGCAATATAGGCACGTTTAACTGGGTTTTCTAGGGTTACTTAAAGGGGTTGTCTAATCACAGACTATGGGGGCATGTAGCTAGGATATGCTGGGACCCGCACCTATATTGGGAATGGAACCCCGCAAGGTGGTGGCTGGAGGACTCTGGTCTGACCATCACCAAGCGCTCTCCCCATAGAAGTGACTGGGACTGCACCACACATGACCGGCCACCACTCTTATAAACTTCTACGGGCCCGAATGAATTTTCAGCAGCCCCATAGAAAATGAATGGAGGGCAGCTGCGCATGAACAGTGAGCCCCCCAACACTTTCGGGGCTCCTTTCTTGATATAGGTGCAGGTCCCAGTGGGACCTGCACCTATAAGACAATGGGGGCATATCCTAGCGATATGCCCCATTGTCTGTGATGAGAATACCCCTTTAAAGGGGATCTCCAGGCTTTATTGAAAACCTTCCTGTGTTTTTTGCTGTGCTCAGATGGGCTGCGGGATCTTGTGCTCAGGTCCTGACTGGATGTGTTCCTGGATCTTCATGTATACGTTATATGCAGAGGAACAGGAAGATTTTGGAATAGATCTGGTCTAGACCTGAGTGGAAAAGGGTGCAGCCAGTCCCAATGGTCCTGTGAGCACTGGAAGCGTGATAGAGGGGTACTTACTAAGCAAACTATCTTCGCGTCCATACCTGACTGGAAATAAACAATGGAGGACAGGAAGATGGCTGAACGCTGCGGACCGGAGCGGCGGGGAGCAGGTAAGTCTGATCCTTTCAGTAGAGGAGGCTGGCTGCTGGCACCTGTTAGAAATGATGTATTCCCGAACAAGCCCTCTGAGGCTACATGCACACAGCAGTGAAAAACGGACATGTGATGTACATTTTTTTAATGGCCATCACTCGTCTGTTTTAAGATCAATGGTCGTCTATGGGGTTATTCACATGGCAGTTTTTTTGACTCTCAGTGAAAAATGGATGTAAAAAAATAGAACATGTTCTATCTTGTCCGTTTTTCACTGACAGACTGCACCCACCATACAATTGAATGGGTCCATTTTTAACATCAGTAAAAATAAGTCTCTTAAAAATGGACAGTTTATGCATGTGCATGTAGCTTTAGGCTGGGGCTACACGACAACATGTGTGGGACATGAAGACTGTGACACTGCATCTAATGGGGTCACGATACAACACACAACATACTGCAACACGACAGTCGCCAAAAATCCAATGCTATTGTGTTTTGGATTGCAGGTCGCACACAACTTTGATATCAGAAACCACATTGCAAATCACATGATGTAATTGTGTCTTTTCTGCAATTTATCCATCTTTTTAAAGGGGTTTTCTGGAATTTTGATACTGATGACCTATCCGGCGCTCCTTTGGGTACTGCGGCCTTCTCTGTGCTTCACTTCAATGGGGCTGATTCTGATACCAAGAACAGCTGCTATACAATGTACGGCGCCGTGCTTGGTAGGCACGGAGAAAACTGCGTGACTTCTGAAACAGCGGTGACGGACCCCCACGATCAGATACTTATGACCTATCCTGAGGACAGGTCGTCAGTATCAAAATCCTGTAAAAAACCCTTTAAAGCCAAATCACGACTCTAAAATAGATGCACGGCTGCAAGTTGCCGACAAGTTACACAAAGTTTTTGGTAGCGAAATTTTTCTGAGACTTGCTGTCGTGCCCCCCAGAATTAGGGGGCATTCACACTACCGTATTAACAGTCCACATCCAATCCGCATTTTCTGAGGAGTGGATGCGGACCCATTCATTTAAATGGGGCCTCAAAACACTGCGCTGTCCACATCCGTATGTACATTCAACGGCCCCGGAAAAAAAATAGAATGTCCTATTCTTGTCCCTTTTGCAGACAAGAATAGGCATTTCTCGCATTTTACGGATAAGCCAGACGAGCTGATCTACAAAATGCGGGATGCACACGCATGGTATCTGTGTCTTGTGGATCCACATTTTGCAGACCACAAAAAAGGATAGCATCCTGTAAATTCTACCTTGCATGAAGTTTTTGATGTGGATTTAGCCATGGGTTTGCTGTGGATTTCATTCAGCTGTGAAAATCCCTGACAAAAATTGTCACACTGCTCACATTTATAATCTATTCCTCATATCAGTTTTCACAGACATTTTTTTCTACAGAGAGAGAATTATTAAAAATCCCCCTCCAATTTGATGCCACTGTACCAGGCTGCATATGTTCCAGACCCTACTGAAGAAACATAAATACAAATCTTAATCCCCAGGGAAAACCGCACTTAAGACGCACATGGCCAGCACTCACCTTGCGCGGCTCCCTGCTCACTGCCTTGGAGGCGCTCTGCCTGATCTCTGCCGCCGTCCCCGGCTTCAGGAGACTTTTGGTGAATCTCCGAGAGGTTTCCATCACCGAAGGCGACCGGCGGCGCTAGGACTGAGGAGAGGACCCGCAGGAAATGAGGCGGGGGGTGCGGGCACGGTGCTGGGCACAGGTCACACCGGCTGATGGTGGCACCGCGCGGCTCTGCTGTCACTCGAGGAAGCGGAACTCACTTCCTTCTCTTCATGTGACTTGATGCAAAGTTGAGCAGCATCTTCCAGCTGAGAGCAGAGGGCTGACCTGCTGTGTAATCCCAGGGTATCCCCGAGGAAACCGCACGACTTTCCCAGCGGGTGAAATGAGCTCAGGGTGTGTAACTGTACATGTAACATATATGTAGATATGGCTCCAGGTTGTAAAGGTGTACATGTAACATATATGTAGATATGGCTCCAGGTTGTAAAGGTGTACATGTAACATACATGTAGATATGGCTCCAGGTTGTAAAGATGTACATGTAACATACATGTAGATATGGCTCCAGGGTGTACAAAGCATGTGTAAACTGTACATGTAACATACATGTAGATATGGCTCCAGGTTGTACAGGGTGACAGCTCAGCATGTGTAAACTGTACATGTAACATACATGTAGATATGGCTCCAGGTTGTACACAGTGACAGCTTAGCGTGTGTAATACTTTACATGTAACATACATGTAGATATGGCTCCAGAGTGTATACAGTGACATCTCAGCGTGTGTAAAGCTGTACATGTAACATACATGTAGATATGGCTCCAGGGTGTACAAAGCATGTGTAAACTGTACATGTAACATACATGTAGATATGTCTACAGGGTGACAGCTCAGCATGTGTAAACTGTACATGTAACATACATGTAGATATGGCTCCAGGTTGTACACAGTGACAGCTTAGCGTGTGTAATACTTTACATGTAACATACATGTAGATATGGCTCCAGAGTGTATACAGTGACATCTCAGCGTGTGTAAAGCTGTACATGTAACATACATGTAGATATGGCTCCAGGTTGTACACAGTGACAGCTTAGCGTGTGTAAAGCTGTACATGTAACATACATGTGGATATGGCTCCAGGTATTACACAGTGACAGCTGATCATGTGTGAACTGTACATATAACATACATGTAGATATGGCTCCAGGTTGTACACAGTTACATCCACCTAGTAACATCCATGGAACAGTGTGGTAATGGATGCTATTACACTGTGGTCACCCAGCTTTCCTCCAACCCCGCGGAGTTATGCTGAGCACTGAGTAAAAGTAGCCATAAGATATAAAAAAATACATCACAACCTTCATGACCTCAAATCATACAAGCAATAAACATGTACCACATGGGGGAAGGCAAAAGGACCAACCAAAGATGACATCTGCATGGAGTTTATTCTCCCCGTGTTTGTGTGGGTTTCCTCTGGGTTCTCCCGGTTTCCTGATAGGGAACTTAGATTGTGAGCTCTACTGGCAGCAGCAAGTGATGATGAAGAGGAATATGTCAGCGCTGTATAAGCAAGAGAATGAATAAATAAGTTACATTGTGGGGGCTGAAAACACTAATTCATATTCTGAGCAACAAGAGAGCCCGCTGTATTATATTAACATCTTCTTTATGCCATCGTTATTCTAAAAGTGTAATCGACACATAGCAAAGTCTATGTTTTTCCATGGACTTTGCTATCTGTTGATTACACTTTTTGAATAATGATGAAATAAAGAAGATGTTAATATAATACAGCGGGCTCTTTGCTGCTTGGACTGTGTGGGAAGTATACAAAAGAATTCCCTGAGCTACGCTACTGCCTATATAAGCGATATATGTGGATTTCTTTTTTAAATCATATTCTGTACAGGTGTCCCAACAAGTCTCAGTTTTTCCACTCATAACACACTGTACACAGACAATACTGTACACCGTTATATATGCAAGCATTTTACACTTGCGTCAAGCTGTCTGTTCTGGTTGCTTACACGTCCACTGACACTCCACCAGGGTGAGCATGCTAGGAGGTGCGAGCCAGCTTCTCCTTGCTCCAAGCTATCCTTGTGTTGTAGGTGTTGCTGCTGATCCAGCCCTATCTAGCCCCTGACTGCTGCACACCTCAACTTGCTAGCTAACTACCACTTTAAAGGGGTTCTGCAGTTCTTCTAAACCGATGATCTATCCTCTGGATAGATCATCAGCTCAGCATCTGATGGAAAGGGGTCTGACACCCGGGACCCCCGCCGATCAGCTGTTTGAGAAGGCAGCGGCACTGCAGGAGCGCTGCGGCCTTCTCTGTGTTTTCCTCAGGCCCAGTGACGTCACGACTGGGATCACTGGCCTGGGCGGAGCTAAGCTCTGTTCACTAGAATGGAGCTTAGCCCCGCCCAGGCCATTGATACTAGTCGTGACGTCACAGGTCCCAAGGAAAACACAGAGAAGGCCACGGCGCTCCTGCAGCGCCACTGCCTTCTCAAACAGCTATCCCGCCGATCAGATGCTAGTGACTTATCCACAGGATAGATCATCATTTTATAAGAACTACAGAACCCCTTTAAGGTTTATCAGTATCACAGGATACCTGTGACATCACAATTTGCCATATACAGCTTATACATGGCACCAATATATAGGGACCCCTGTCGATTAGCTGTTTAAGAAGGCACTGGCGCTCCTGTGACTGTCACGGCCTTCTCGCGGATTACTAAGCACAGCTCTGTACATTTGGTAGCGGCTGTGCTGGGTATCGCGCTCAGCCCCATTCATTGACTGGCCTAGGAAAAGCAGAGAGAAGGCCACGTCACTACAGCTGTATTCACTCTGCACCACTGCTACAAGGGAGATGGCGTGCATGTGAACGTTTAAGAGGACGCCAACATATTCTGTTGTAGGCCATTATAACAACCACACACTGAAGTATTGGGTTTAGGTTAGTCAATGGTGGAAACACAAGGGGGAAGGTGTATCATGAGGGGAATTATTAAAAGCAGTTCAGCAGGAGTCTGTGCTGACATAATTTCTACCAAATGTTGCACAACGTTTGATAAATCTACTACATGTTTATGTCCAACACATCTGCATTTTGTTGTTAGTCCACTTTTCTACACCACCTCTTTTTTTCCGGAGTAAGGCCCCATTCACACGTCCGTATGAATGGGGCCGTATCTATCCGCAAAATTGCGGGCATAGATGCGGCCCCATTCACTTCTATGGGTCCGTGAGCTGTGGCACGGAGCTAGCTCCGTGCAACGGCTCTTTTGAAGCATGTCCTATACTTGTCCGTGCGCACGGACAAGTATAGGCATTTTCTATGGGGCCGCACGCCGTGTGTTCCGAGCGTGCGGAACACACGCCGGGCGGCCCCCCGTATATTTGCAGGTCCGCAGTAATGCGGCCCGCAAATATACGGTCGTGTGAATGGGGCCTAAGATTGTAACAATTTTTGGCAATTTTTGCAGCTTTTTTTGAAGTGAGAATTCTGGAGTGCAGGGCTTGATAAATTCCGTTTTTGGAAGATGATGTTATGATTCAGATCCTGAGAGGTAATAAGGTTAGAGACAGCAGACAATCACCGTTTTTTACAGTAGTGCCGGGGTGATGTCATGGGAAGAGTTATATAATTGAGTGTCATCAACATATTGCTGGTACTGGAACACAAATCTAGGGGATGTGCAGAAAGAAAAGACAAGACCTAAGACTGAACTCTGAGGAACCCCAACAGCAAAAAGAAGAGGAGAAGAAGTAGAGCCAACAATGATCCACTGAATGTGCCATCAGAGGTAGAAAGAAAACTAATAGAGAGCAGTATTCTTAACCCCTTCAACCCCGGGCCTGTTTTCACCTTCCTGCCCAGGGCATTTTTTGCTAATCTGACATGTGTCACTTCATGTGGTAATAACTTTGGAACGCTTTTACTTATCCAGGCCATTCTGAGATTGTTTTCTTGTCACATATTGTGCTTCATGACAGTAGTAAATTTGTGGCAAAATATTTCATTTTTATTTATAAAAAAAAGTACCAAATTTAGCAAAATGTTTGAAAAATTTGCAAATTTGCAAATTTCAATTTTTCTACTTTCAAAATACATAGTAATACCTCCAAAAATAGTTATTATTTTATATTCCCCATATGTCTACTTTATGTTGGCATCATTTTATAAATGTCATTTTACTTTTTTCAGACGTTAGAAGGCATAGAAGTTTAGAAGCAATTTTTCAAATTTTCAACAAAATTTCCAAAACCATTTTTTTAAGCACCAATTCAGATATAAAGTGATTTTGAGGGGCATATGTAATGGAAACCACCCATAAATGACCCCATTTTAGAAACTACACCCCTCAAATGATAAAAAACTGATGTTACAAACTTTGTTAAACCTTGAGGTGTTCCACAAGAATTAAAGGAAAATGGGGGTGAAATTTCAAAATTTCACTTTTTTGGTAGATTATTCATGTTAATAATTTTTTTCTTGCAACACAGCAAGGGTTAACAGCAAACTAAACCTCAATATACATTGCTCTGATTCTGCAGTTTACAGAAATACCCCATATGTGGTGGTAAACGTCTCTATGGGTTTGTGGCAGTGGTCAGAAGGAAAGGAGCGCCATATGGATTTTGGAGGCAGATTTTGCTAGAATGGTTTTTAGGCACCATTTTGTAATTCAGAGACCCCTAGAGTGGAAACCCTCAAAAAGTGACCTCATTTTGGAAACTACACCCTTCAAAGAATATATTAAGGGGGGTACTGGCCACTTTGACCCCCTAAGCGTTTTACGGAATTTGGAAACACTTGGCTGTGAAAATCAAAAGTTTCATTTCTTCCAATAAAATGCTGCTTTAGCCCCAAATTTTTCATTTTGACAAGGGGTAACAGTAGAAAAGCACCCCATAAGTTGTTCCCCATTTTCTCCTGAATAAAGCAACACCCCATATGTGGTGGTAAACTGTTGTGGGGGCACATGGCAGGACTCAGAACAGAACGAGCGCCATATGGATTTTGCAGAACAGATTTTGATGGATTGGTTTGCAGGAGCCATTGATTTTTATTTTTTTAAGTGATTGTCTTATGTGGGGGCTCATTTTTTGTGGGATGAGGTGACGTTTTCATTGGTACCATTTTGGGGTACATAAGACTTTTTGATTGCTTGGTATTACACTTTTTGTGAGTCAAGGTGAAAAAAATAGCTGTTTTGGCATAGTTTTTTTTTAAATAATTTTTACAGCATTCACCTAAGGGGGAAAATCATGTGGTATTTTTTATAGAGCAGGTTGTTACGGACGCGGCAATACCCAATATGTCTACCATTTTTATTTTTGGAAAGTTTTACACATTAGATTTATTTTTGAACAGAATAAAATCTTTTTTTTGTGTTGCTATTTTCTGAGAGCCATATTTTTTTATTTTTGGGGCGATTGTCTCAGGTAGGGTCTCATTTTTGCGGAACAAGATGACGGTTTGATTGGTACCATTTTGGGTAAAATACACCTTTTTGATCGCCTGCTATTACACTTTTTGTGAGGCAAGAGGGAAAAAAATGGCTGTTTTGGCATAGTTTTTAAAAAAAATTTTTTGCAGCATTCACCTGGGGGGCCATCTCATGTAATATTTTTATAGAGCAGGTTGTTACGGACGTGGCGATACCCAATATGCCTAACATTTTTATTTTTGGAAAGTTTTACACATTAGATTTATTTTTGAACAGAATAAAATCTTTTTTTTGTGTTGCCATTTTCTGAGAACCATATTTTTTAAATTTTTTGGGCGATTGTTTCAGGTAGGGTATCATTTTTGCGGGACAAGATGACGGTTTGATTGGTACCATTTTGGGTTAAATACGCCTTTTTGATCGCCTGCTATTACACTTTTTGTGAGGGAAGGTGACCAAAAAATGGCTGTTTTTTTTTGTTTTGTTTTTTACTGCGTTCACCTGGCGGGGTGGATGATGTTATATTTTTATAGAGCCGGTCGATACGGACGCGGCAATACCTAATATGTATACTATTCTTTTTTCCCCTTTTTTTTTACAATTTTTTTTACTTTATTTTGGGAAAAGTGTACTTTTTTTTACTTGAAACTTTTATTTTTTTATAAAACTTTATTTTTTTTCAACTTTTTTTCACTTTTTTTCACTTTATTTAACTTTTGGGGGTCTGATCCCCATAACAATGCATTACACTACTGTTGTATTGTAATGCATTGGCTGTAAGTGTATTACTCAATGTAATACACTTACAGCTTGCTTCCTGTGCGATCCAGGGGGCTGGATCGCACAGGCACGCAGGGATAGCAGCCACGATGCCTAAGGAAGGCATCGGGCTGCTATCCAAGCCATCGGGTCCCCGTCACAGCAGCGCGGGGACCCGATGGACTCCCCTTCCTCAGCGCTGACCGCGGCACATCGAGGGTTAATACGCCCGCATCTGTGAAAACACTGATGCAGGCGTACGCAGCAGGGGTCCGGCTACTGGGCACATCCGGTCCCCCGCAGCTGATCGGGCGGGCGCAGCTCCTGCACCCGCCCGATCAGCGCGCCGTACTACATGTGTCTGACTTCAGCAAGCGTCTCTTATCATGTAGAGAAAGTTCATACAAGGCAGTTACTAATGTATTGTGATTGTCCATATTGCTTCCTTTGCTGGCTGGACTCATTTTTCCATTACATTATACACTGCTCTTATCCAGGGGTTAAGACCACCCTACAATCCAGTGGCAGTGGCCGTGCTTGCACACTATAGTAAAAAAGCCATCAGAGAGGCCAGTACTTTTTCCTATAACTGGCAAGCACGGCCACCATTCCTGGATTACAGGGTGGTCATAACTCCTGGATAAGAGCAGTGTATAATGTGATGGAATAATGAATCTAACCAGCAAAGGAAGCAACATGGACAACCACAATACATTAGTAACTGCCTTGTATTAACTTTCTCTACATGATACATGCCACGTCTGAAGTGAGACAACCCCTTTAACATTGATATAACACATGCTGAGTAGGGGTTTGTGGTCTATACCGTAGTGTCAAATGCTACAGAGAAATAAAAAAGAATCAGTAATAAATAAGTGCCAGTAGATGAAGCCATCAGGAGATCATTGGACACTTGGAGTTCAGAATCCAGATAGTGAGTGAGGAAGAAAGTTAGCAGAGAGATGGTGGATCAGGCAAAGTAGGCCAAACATTTCAGGACATTAGAGATGAAGTAGAGATTAGAGAGGTCGGTAGGGGTAAGTAGTTATCAGTGCAAGTCTAGTCAATAGAGAATGTTTAAAGGAAAAGGGAAAGATACTGGAAGAGAGAGAGAGAAATTAAAGAGGTTGTCCAAGATTATTAGATTGAAGGCCCATCCTCAAGATAGACTATCTAGCTCTGAAGCTGCTTAAAGAGTTTTTCCAAACCTAAAATTTTTAACAGACTTCTTCACAGTGGCTGGACATACTGTGGGGTTCATACTTACCTAGTCCCTGCCATTGGATTCTAGCTGCATCACACTACGGCCGTCTCTAGGAATCAAAATCCTGTTGACGAGTGACAATCACTGGCCTCAGCAGTGTCATCTTTGAGACATGTGATCCAGCACCCAGGACCAGGTAAGTATAAACCCAACCAGTGTTCTCACCACTCTGTCGGGGTCTGTTAAAAAACTTTAGCCTTGGATAACCCCCTTTAAGAACAGCTGATTGGCAGGGTTGTGTGAAGTCAAACCCTCGCCTACTGTCAGATATTGATGGCCTACTGTATCTTGAGGATAGGCCAACAATATAGAATTCCTCAACAACCCCTTTAAGACTGGTGCTACGCAACAGCATTTGGACAAGGGATTAATGCTCTTGAACCTCAATGTTTCTTGATGGGAAACATGTTTGCAAGTGACCTTGCAACCATCTTAAAAAGTTAAAGGCAGTCAGACTTTTTGTCACAGTCAGTAGATTGCCTATGTCCTTGATTCCCATAGAGAACCATTGAGGTCACTGTGACTCCCCCGCAACCACTGCACCATAATGTTCATTTAAATGCAGTGGAGAAATGTTTGCTCTCCTGACATGTCTGTTTTATCAATTCTGAAGCATCTTCTCTTATTATTCTGCTTTTGCCATTCCTAATATTTTTCTCCTGAAAATGTATAAATAAATGGACGACTGATCCTTGCCAATTTATTCATACACTTCCAAGAGAAATAACAGGTACTGACACAGGCAGAGTTGTAAGAAAAGGTGTTCAATTTGATCCCGCTAAGTGCAGTCATAAAATAAGGCAAGTAATAAGGACTGTAAAAGAATTGACACAAGTAGCATTACTGATTTTCTGAGTTAACCCTTTGCGCAACTTCACAACCATTTACAAGCGACATCTCCTCTGATGTAAATTTTCTCTTTCCTCACCTTCTCCATTCAGACCCATCCTGCCACCCCCTATACTGCGCCTGTTGTGCTCCCCAACTGTATACTGCAGAAACAGTCCCCCTGAAAATACTAGTACCACGCAGATAGTGGCCCCTTCAATGATTATTGGCACACAGTGCCCTAAAGAATAACTGAGCCCAGCAAATAGTGTCCCTGACACTAATAATGGAGACATAAGGTCCCCTAAAAATAATTGTGCTAAGCTGATACCATGCCAGCGTGCCCCCCAAAGTCCCACCAATAGAAATAATTATCTCCTAGTATGCAAGTGTTAACGGTTCCCCCAATAGTAATAATGCCCCCATTATATGCACCATTACAAAAAAACCCTTATAATGTGCACCAGTACAAAAAATACCCTCTTACCTTTCAGATCAGATCCCCATATCACACCTTAGATCAGATCCCCATATCACACCTTAGATCAGACCCCCTTATCAGACCTCAAATTGGGCACCCATATCAGATCTTCAGATCAGACCCCCATATCACACCTCAGATTAGACCCCCATATCAGATCCTCAGATCAGATCCCCATATCACACCTCAGATCAGACCCCTATATCAGATTCCCAGATCAGACCTTCATATCAGATATGAGACCCCCCATCAGACCTCCATATCTCCATATCAAACCTCAAATCAGATCCCCCCCCCAATATCAGACCTCAGATCTGACCCCCATGTCAGACTCCCATATCAGACCTCAGATCAGACCCTCTTTAGACCTCCTTGTGAAACCTCCATATCAAATCTCAGATTAAACCCCCTTTTAGACCTCCATGTCAGACCCCAGCATCAGACCTCAGATCAGAACTCCATGTCAGAAACCCCCCACCCCCCAAATCAGACCTCAGATCAGACCATAAAATAAATAAATGAATTTACTTCTCCTGCGCCGCTCCAGGTTCGGCTGTCTTCCCTGCATTCTTCACTCCCTAGTCTTCTTCCCGGCCTGCAGTGTCACCTGACTGCCTGAAACGTCAGGTCATCAGTGTGCGCATTACGTCCTGAGGCGGTATGCAGTCAGGACAGTGCAGCGTGGCCTGGAGAAGACAAGAGAGGAGGGTGAGTACAGCGCTCGCAGGGCTTCGCTCCCCCCGACTCTTGCAGACTTGTGAATGCTTCCATAATAGAAGCGCTCACTAGTATTCACAGATACACTGCGTCGTATAAAGCAAAAAAATAAGTAATTGGCAGTGTTCTACTAGCAAGGGGGCCCTGATCACAACTTTGACCTCTGCAATTCCTATAGCTACGTCACTGCCTTCATGCAGTTATGGCTACTGAAAAATAAAAAGATATGGCACTTGGAAAGTGGAATAAACAAAAACGTAATCTCCAAAATTGACTTGGCCCTGAAGGGGTTAAACAAAATATTTGTAAGTTAGTGGTGTAACCATTTCCTGTAAGTGGATGTAACTGTAAATGCATTTTAGCTGTGCCTTCATATAAATTTGTCTGCACCATCCACAGTATACAGCCAACATCCTGAGGTAATGGTCAAAGTCAGAGGTAACTCTGATCCCGGCTGTTCAAAGGAATTGTCTCACCTCCTCCTTTTCAGCGCTGCCTCTGGTCGATAGTTTAAACTTTCTGTGCTGTAGGGGAGGGGTACCTGTTAGTGTGAATAAAGGCACAGGTAAGTAGCACTGGGATGACCTAATACCACCCCTTGCCTGTGCATGTTCACTCCCAAGGCTACTAGTGAATCATAATTATTAGCAGCTTCGACGGGGCTAACCTGACGGCCGACACTGACAATTTGTACTACAGGTCCAGGGCTATTTTGAGCAAATCCTGGACCTATAATATTTCTGTCCCTGCACTGAGCATGTTCTCACAGCGATCTTCCAAGTGCTGGGAACCTTCTCCCAGCAATCTATCCCTAGGAGCTGTAGATGTGTAGAACAGCTCCAAGGCTGCTGTGCATGCCCTGGAGCTGTTCTTCTCAAACTAGCATCGCAAATAGAAGGTGTCCGGAACAGGAGCTGCTGTGCATGCTCACACGATCCTCGCCACCAGAGAAGATGGCTCTTCTTCTACTGAGCAAGCGCGACCACCACAACAGAAACAAGCATTGTATAATGGAAGACAAAATGGATGTCTCAAGTGAGACAAACCCTTTAACTCTTTAGATGCCACAATCAATACTGACTGTGCCACCTAGGTGATTAGACAGGGAGCTCTCTCTGTTTCCGTCACAATCGAGGATGCTTAGCAAAGACCCCCAAGCCTGCCATGGCTACATACCAAAGGCTGTGCACAGTAAGGCCTCATATTTTTCATCCGTGCGCTATCCGCAAATTATAGAAGAGGTCCCATTCTTGTTCACATTGAGGATGAGAGTAGTTATTTTATTGAACAAAATGTGAGTGAAAAAAATGCGAAGTGCGGATCTGTGGTTTGCGGTCCAAAATACGAATGCATTTGTGTGTGAGGCCTAAAGAAAAAATATAAAAGTTGTTTTTATAATATTGTTTTTAAAAAAAGATGCATATTTGGTATCGGCATAATCAATGTATAAAATAATGATAACACTTTATGCCATGTGGTGCAAAAGTCAATTATACTATACTCACAAGTTTCTCCTGCTCCGTTCTCTGTGCCGCCGATCCAGTCCTGTAAGAACGACATGCCACTATACGGCACTTGACCACTGCTGCCAATCACTCTCCTTAGCGTTACACATCTGAGGACAGTGATTGGCTGCAGAAGTCACTGGCATTCTATGGCTGCAGTTTGTAAACAGGACCAGACCGTCGGCACAGAGAATGGTGCTGGAGAAAGAGGTGAGTGTCACATAGTTTTTTTTATTTTTTATTTCAGGCAATTGGAGAAGGGGGCTTAGTTATCTCAGGCAACCCCTTTAAGGTCTTAAAAGCTTTGTCCTTAAGATGGTAAACCAGGAAAACATGTAGTAGTTTGCAAAGAAGAAAAATGACATATTTTGACTTGACTGCTTACTTACTGAACAGGAAAAGGTGTCGCCTGAAAACTTCACCACATTATTTTTTTTTATTTTCTACCTAGTGAACATTTCCTGAACAGCACTGACAAAATTGTGATCGTATAAAGACGGCACCTTGTATAGCCGTATTAGTATGACCTCATTAATGCATTGCTCAGGAATCTTCCTCATCTTTAGTCTTCACAGTGTTTCACTTTTAGAGTATTAGTTTCAGCTCCAGAGCTGTACTTCCTGTCGAGCCTTCTGGCCATACTGCCACTGACTTGGATAGAAGTATACAGAAATTACTCCTTGATCTCGCCTTCCTCTTCATCCTTTCTATGTCTGATAATTTCTTGTATGCTGCTTCTACAAGTACTCCTAACAACTAGATGGTCACAGGGGTTCCACTGCAGATCATCTGTTATTGGTGGGGCCAGAATGCATCATCAGACAATCACATCTCAGGTAATGATAGAGGCTCTCCAATGGGCTAATGGGATTAATGCAGGGTCTGTGAAATGTGTCAAGACCCCTGGAAAGTGTGAGAAGGGGAAGCAGGCCTAAAGTGAGCCCCATCTGTTCCAATATTTGAGAAGGGATGTGTGCATAGAGGCAAATATAAAGCAACATACACAGTATGTCCAGTCCATTCTATACAGGACTTGCCTCAACAGCATTTAAATCCCAAATAGACCGCCTTCAGCCTAAATTTAACACAGATTCCAGACCAGACCCCAAAAAACAGATTTTCTAAGACTCTCTAAACTAATAGAGATCCCATATTAGACCCATAAACAAAGACCTGCTAAATAAATGTAGACCCCCCAGACCACTTAAAAAGAGACCCCCTTAAAATACAGACCCCAGAACACCCTGTTTACATACCCCACACCAAAGCCCTTGTTTAAAGACACCAAAACCTTTCCTTGCAGGACCCCATTTACAAACCCCAGCCCAAACAAGGCCTTTATAACGATTCCAAACAGTTTGGGGTCCATAAAAGGTCTGATCAGGGGTTTGTATTCAGGATTAAAGGCTATGTACACCTTTGGAGTCAATTTTTTTATGATTGCATTTAACTTATTTTCGGCTAAAAATCATATTTTCAATTGGTCTTTATTAAAAATATTTAGCTGTTCAGTAAAGGGTTAACTGTCTAGCTGGGTGACTGGTACTTTCACTTTCACTTTGTGCCCTCATCTAATTACCCTTATCTGTAAACTACTCAGAGTTCATAAACACTTATTTAAGCCACATTCTTATCAGTAAGATAAGGATTGAGCGTTAATGAGTGTTTATAAAGTCAGAGAGAAGAGATAAGAAGTCAGTCTGCTCCTCAGATGACAGAATTGAGAAAAAATCCACAGGCAGCTAGTACAGCTTCTCAGCTCTGTACACATAAAAAGGATTCCATATTGTTAATAAAGACCAACTGAAAAAGTGATTTTTAGGTCAAACCATTTCCATTTCTATGATTCTTTCTACTCCCTGGGGCAACACAGAAAACGCCCTGACTCTTCATGCCTGCACATGGAGGGAGGTGTAGGAAGGAGGGGGGGGGGGTTGAATATGTGTGCAACCGGGAGATTTGCCAACTTTTTTTCCAGGGGTTTCTCAGAAATTCCAGGAGAGTTGACAAGAGCATTAGAGTGCTTCTTTACGTCTGAGCCACAATATATCAGCACATGAGATGTTGTGCTCATTCGGCAGGATTATTTTGGAAATGCCTTTCTCCCCAACCTAATTGGCTGCATACAAGAAACAACATGTTTTATGAAACTGCACAGGCTAAGGGCTTGTTCACACGACCGTATGTATTTTGTGGTCCGCAAAAACGGATCAGCAAAAAATACGGATGACGTCCGTGTGCATTCCATATTTTGCGGAACGGAACAGCTGGCCCCTAATAGAACAGTCCTATCCTTGTCTGTAATGCGGACAATAATAGGACATGTTCTATATTTTTGCAGAACGGAAATATGGACATACGGAAACGGAATGCACACGGAGTACCTTCCGTTTTTTTTGCGGACCCATTGAAATGAATGGTTCCACATACGGTCCGCAAAAAAATAAACGGAACGGGCACGGAAAGAAAATAAGTTTGTGTGAATGAGCCCTAAGGAATATAAGATAATGAAATGAATTAAGCACACATTGTACTGCCTTCCTGCCTCTAGCTGGAAATTGGCACTACTCTCCTACCTTTTCCTGTAATTGATCGGGACATCAACAATACTGTCTCCCAGTTTCTCTCTATATACAATATAGGCGTAAGATTGGGCAGAGTTAACTGAACGGTTTAGGCTACTTTCACACTAGCGTTATGGAATTCCGGTATTGAGCTCCGTCATAGGGGCTCAATACCGGAATAAAACGCTTCAGTTTTGTCCCCATTCATTGTCAAATGGGACAAAACTGAACTGAAGACAACTGAATGCTCCTAAAAGCATTCCGTTCAGTCTTCAGACCGGAGAGCAAACTGCAACATGTTGCGGTTTGCTCTCCGTACTAGTTATCCGCACCTAAACGGATCCGGAATGACCCCCAATGCAAGTCAATGGGGACGGATCCGTTTGGTGTGGACACACTTGTAAACGGATCCGTCCTCCATTGACTTTCAATAGAGGTTATTCCGGATCCGTTTAAAAGCTAATACAACCGGATCCGGAATTACGGATCCACAAGGTTGCATTACTCAGTACGGATCCGGCGGGTCCCTCCACTAACGCTAGTGTGGAAGTAGCCTAAGACAAGGGGTACAGTGGTCACCTTCACACCGAGGAACTGGCTGGCTGACAGTGGAAAGTCAATGCAAATGTAAATTTTACTCCCATAGAGGTTCTTTAATTGTAGTGATCACACAGGGCTGATACAATCTTGGTGGAAACACAGTTCAGGCAAAATTTTGGTGCTTACACAAGTACTGTACTCAGTTACAAATGACTGCTTGGTTGGTCCTGTTGGTGGTGAATGTTTCACTAGGAAGTCGTTTTCTATAATTACTGGACATCCAACTAGTCTGCTCTGCACTCTTCGGCACTCTTAAAGGGGTTGTCCCCTTCTTTACCCAGGCAGCCGATGCACTGGTGACGTACCGTGCTCTCCATGGGCATGCTAGGTGGAGGCTTCTGCCTAGCAGTGACTTTGGGGATGTCACTGACACTAATAGCCGGGCTTTAGCGATGCGCTAACCTGTAAAACGTGGTAAAAATGCCAGGTCTAGATGATATCTGAAGGTCTATGGGAAATATGAACACAGGACACGCAATAATTATTTGCTACTGGCTTTTTTGTTAATTAGGTGGTGTTTTTTATACTTTCTTGCTTCATTTAAAAAACGCAGCATGCTGTAAATCTTGATTTTTTTTCAGGCTTTGACATCTCCGAATATATATGGGAAAATGCAGTGGGGGAGATTTATCAAACTGGTGTAAAGTAGAACTGGCTTAGTTGCCCATAGCAACCAGTCAGATTCCACCCTTTATTTTTTATAGCTCCTTTGGAAAATGAAAGGTGGAATCTGATTGGTTGCTATGGACAACTAAGACAGTTCTCCTTTACACCAGTTTGATAAACTCAGATGTGCTTTGTCTGACATTTTTACAGCCCAAAATTTC
This sequence comes from Rhinella marina, assembly GCA_900303285.1. Taxonomy (NCBI): domain Eukaryota; kingdom Metazoa; phylum Chordata; class Amphibia; order Anura; family Bufonidae; genus Rhinella; species Rhinella marina. Next base: position 19,546 of record ONZH01014931.1, on the reverse strand, counting down.
CTGCAGTTTTTGGTGCATGTTTTATGTCATTTTTAGACTGAAAAAAGTCGGCAGAAAAATGCCAGTTCTAGATGTTGCATGGAAGTATATGTATTGACATTTTATCTCCTTTGTGTTGCACTATTTGTGTCGGAGACATTTTTTCAAATGTTTTTTTTTTTTTAACCATACAATTCTACAGAGGAAGTAACATTACAGGGGGCACATACTCACACTTTCCTCAAAAAATTCTAGGCGTGAAAAAACCACCATTAAAAAAAACAAGTAGTATACTATATGGGCAAAAACACTACAAAATTGCTGATCAAGTCAGGTATTTTTTGGGCCAAAAAGGCCACATAAAAGCTGTGAAGTGAAGGAATCATCTGTGCTATAAGGTGATCACTGTAATCTGATGGCATGATGGTGATAATAGCAGAACTTCACCCCTAGAGGGACTCACAGGACAATATTGCAGTCATTGCAGAATTAAGCAGAGCACTTAACTCTTGGCCGAGTCTATTAGTCAGGAATTGTAATGTGTCTCCCAAATGTGATGAGTAGGCTGTAACCTGGCGATACACTATATGTAACAAGCCACAAATTGTAGTACTAATGCAAAGAGTAAAATACATAGTCAGGTGTTAATTCATCCTATATGCTTCCTTAATTGTACTCTTCCTGCAGCATTTCAATTAAGACGTCTCCTACTTGTTTTTTTGAATAGGAACCTATTTGTTTTTTTTTGTAAAAATGTTTACGCCTGCCAATTGATTTGGCCTTTTCTACTGGTCTATTGATTTGATATGTGAAACGCTTGCAAATGCACAGTGTATTTAGTGCAATAACCTGATATTTCTAAGACTTGCAAGTCACTATTTGACACTATTTATGTTATAATTATTAGACCCATAGTAGAGGTACAGATTACCCCTGGCATATCAATACCACCTGTCTACATTGGCATATTTATATTAGCAATGCTATCAACCCAGAACCATAGCACAGTAAGGGCTTGTTCACATCAGAGTTGCTTTCATTCTACTCCATGTGAATAGGACAACAAAAATATCTAAAGGGCTGGGTCTGTCATATCACGGACACTGACGGACCCCATTGACTGTAATAGGATCTGTCAGGCTTGCATTATTACGTTCTTAATATGATATATATATATATAAGTGATATCTAACATTCTGATTGCATCTGTAATAATGAGATGACTGCTGAAAGGTGATCTGAACAGGCCAAGAAGTGACACCTATTTTTAGACTGGATTTTAGAATTTTTTTTCAATTACAGTTAGTTACATGGAACAATATATAAATATAACATACCATTCTTTAAAAATATGTTTAACATAAAAACTTGATTTAAACACAATAGGTCTTTTTCTAATGACACATTCCCTTTTATATAATAACTGTACTTTCACACAACTTTGCATAAATCAATAGTACACGTGAATCTAAGAAACTTTGCAGTATGTGTTATCAAAGAAAAATGACTCTCCCCTTCCCGTCCTAAACTAACATTATCTGCTGAATCTATCTTGAGAGATGAGATGGACTATCAGCTCACCGAATCATCAGATTACATGCTTCCCATAGAAGTTTATGGAAAGGGGTAAGAGAGGAGGAATGGACTGCTAGAGGGAGAAAGAGGCATTTTTCTCTGATTAGATGCATTACAAAGTTTCTAACATTCACCTCTACTATCGATTAAAGTTTGTTGAAAGTATAGTAAGCGGCGTCTTAAAAAGATTAAAATAGACAAATCACCAGGACCGGATGACATACACCCCCGTATCCTAAGAGAATTAAGTAATGTCATAGCCAGACCCTTATTTCTGATATTTAAGGACTCTATACTGACAGGGGGTGTTCCACAGGAGTGGCGCATAGCAAATATGGTGCCAATATTCAAAAAGGGTCCAAAAACAGACCCCGGAAACTATAGGCTGTTAAGTTTAACATCTGTCGTGGGTAAACTGTTTGAAGGTTTTCTAAGAGAAGGTGTCTTGGAGCATGGCTTCATGAGGAATCGGTCATGTCAAACCAATTTAATCAGTTTCTATGAGGAGGTAAGTTCTAGACTTGACCGCGGCGACTCAATGGATGTCGTATATCTGGACTTCTCCAGAGCATTTGACAGGGTACCACATAAAATGTTAGTATATAAAATGAGAATGCTTGGACTGGGAGAACATGTCTGTATGTGGGTAAGTAACTGGCTCAGTGATAGAAAACAGAGGGTGGTTATTAACGGTACACACTCAGATTGGGTCACCGTCACTAGTGGGGTACCACAGGGGTCAATATTGGGCCCTATTCTCTTCAATATATTTATCAATGATCTTGTAGAAGGTTTGCTTAGTAAAGTATCAATTTTTGCAGATGACACTAAACTGTGTAAAGTAATTAACACAGAAGAGGACAGTACACTGCTACAGATGGATCTGGATAGACTGGAGGCTTGGGCAGAGAAGTGGCAGATGAGGTTTAACACTGCCAAATGTAAGGTTATGCACATGGGAAGGAATAATGCAAGTCACCAGTACACAATAAATGATAAAAAAAACTAGGTAACACTGACATTAGTAAACAGCAAACTAAGCTGTAGAAACCAGTGTCAGACAGCTTCGGCCAATAAGATAATGGATTGCATCAAAAGAGGCATAGATGCCCATGATGAGAACATAGTCCTGCCACTTTACAAATCGCTAGTCAGACCACACATGGAGTACTGTGTACAGTTCTGGGCTCCTGTGAACAAAAAAGACATAACAGAGCTGGAGAGGGTTCAGAGGAGGGCAACTAAAGTAATAAGTGGAATGGGTGGACTACAGTACCCAGAAAGATTATCAAAATTAGGGTTATGTACTTTAGAAAAAAGACAACTGAGGGGAGATTTAATAACTATGTATAAATATATCAGGGGTCAGTACAGAGATCTCTCCCATGATCTATTTATCTCCAGGACTGTGACTGTGACGAGGGGACATCCTCTGCGTCTGGAGGAAAGAAGGTTTGTACACAAACATAGAAGAGGATTCTTTACGGTAAGAGCAGTGAGACTGTGGAACTCTCTGCCTGAGGAGGTGGTGATGGTAAGTTCACTAAAAGAGTTTAAGAGGGGCCTGGGTGTATTTCTGGAGGGTAATAATATTACAGGTTATAGTTACTAGAGAGGGGTCGTTGATCCAGGGAGTTATTCTGATTGCCTGATTGGAGTCGGGAAGGAATTTTTTCCCCTAAAGTGGGGAAAATTGGCTTCTACCTCACAGGATTTTTTTGCCTTCCTCTGGATCAACTTGTAGGATAACAGGCCGAACTGGATGGACAGATGTCTTTTTTCGGCCTTATAAACTATGTTACTATGTTACAGTGACCATTTAAGGTCTCAACTGCAGGTGGATGCAGAGCTTCCAGGGACCTGACTCCAAAGTCCCCAATTTACTCCATGTCAAATGTATCCATGGAGGAGCTGAAATATGGCACATGGTGACCATGGGTGAATAAAGTTGAATATGAGGATAAGGGCTGATAATGGACATCCATTTCCATTCATGACTGTGAAATAGTCTTGTAGGACTTCATTAGTATTAATAGCTGTTGCTTCCTATCCAATGAGGGTTAAATTGAGAAAACCCTAGTCCACCCAATTAAATCCCTTTTCAGTGTTGGTTAATGAAGGAGAATAAACATAGATGTACAGTAGTTGATACATAGTGCAATACAAGCATTTCATCAGATACATCCTTAACGGGGTTGTCTCATGAAGACAATCCCTTTTTGAATGGCACCCAGCTAAAGGATAAGCTGATTGTTGCCGGTCAGGCTTCTCTAACTCTGGCGAACAGCTGTTATCACCAGGGGAAACTGCTTTCAGTCTTACTTCCCCTGCAGTTGCTGAGTAGGGCATATGGACAGGAATTGTCTACATGAAATTGCTTTCACAGCTTAGTTGAGCTCAAAACTCATTAGAGGCCATAGGACAGTTTACATCATGGACTACAGATTAATGTAAAGAGTATGGTGTAAAGAGGTTTTTTTTTGCATAATGCAAGTTACCATTGCAACCTCAGTGGAGACATGGGAATTTATTACTCCCTGTACCCCAGAATTCTCGCTTCAAATGTCACAAAATTGGGCGTATTTGTGCAAAAAAAAAAAGCAACATTTTGTGTTCTTACATCATTCACTTCAGTTTTGAAAAGTGGGCAGGAGTGTGGCTGTGGTTACACTATCAAAGTGCTTTAAGCCAGATTTATCAACTGCAGTTAGTTTCACATACACGGCAAGAGATTTAGCAGGCTGTCCTGGCAGAGGAGCTCTTCGAATCTGGCCTAGTCGGACAGTACTGCAGCGCAGTGGTTTTTGTTTGGCCGACTTGGTAGTGGCCGGATCTCCGCTAGACCCCTGTCCAGCGATACTGGATCCAGAGAGCTCTGGCATTCTATATATGAAACTAGACTAATGCTGTCCAGACTCTGGGATTTTTATTTTTTGAGGTTTCATTTTTTACTCTTTGCCTTTCTGGAGCCATAGCATTTTAATTTTTCCATTCACTGTTTTTTGTGGGACAAGTCACACTTTGTAATGGTATTATTAATATTGCGTATGATGTAGTGGGTAGCTGAAAAGAGACGAATGAGGAGAAGCTGAAAAAAAGTGCTATTCCAGTATAGTTTTTGTTTGTTTTGTTACAGTACCTTCATTCTCCAGGTCAGTGCAATTACAGCGATACCAATTTGTATAGTTTTACTTATGTATTACAACTTATTAAAATGTTTGCATCTCCTGTTTCATAGCTCATTTTTTATGGGGCGATCTGTAGTTTTTAATGATACCATTTTGGAGTGTGTATGCCTTTTTGATCTCTTGGGACATGAAGTAACAAAAAAAATGGTGAATAGGCTATTTTAATTTTATCCATTACAACGTTCACCATAAGGGATAAATACATTTCTATTTTCTATTTTATTAATTCAGGCATTTTGGAATGTGGTGGTGCAAATTATCTTTTTATTGTTTGTTTTTATTATAGGGAAAGGGGGGGGGGGGTGATTTGAATTTTTATATTTTTTTAAATTTGTTTACATTTTGAAAAACTGTTCCTTTTTTACACTTACATTAAGTCCCTTTAGGGGACTTCAACATACAATCTTCATATTGCCTGTCCCATAGACTGCAATGAATGACCATTGCTGTTTATAGGGGATTCAATACATTCCTATGGAGCCCTGCTGCAGGAAGGGCTCTATAGGAACTATTGCTGTAGTAGCCTTCTTCAGAGGAGCTGAGGCCACCACAGCAGTCTGTGATCAGCATTCTTTAAAGACCTGATGGGCGGGAAAAGGTTAAAATACGTTACAAAAATTGAGATTACAGCAATACAGACTCCTGCAGAACTTACTTTAAAAATTCCCCTAATGATAAATCTCCCCCACTGAGTCAGCAATGAATACTGGGTGATTTCCTAAAATTTTGTTAAAAATGTAATTTCTTTGCCAAGCTTTAGGGTAATTGTATAATTCCTATTGACATGCGATTTCCCTGAAGGCTGCTAACCTATTATGGTGGGATCTCAGGACAATCTAAAGTCTGTAGCTCTTTCCATAGTCTCTCTCCAATTGGCTGAATCTTTCAGAAATATCTAAAATGTACAGTATAATCTTTTTATTCAAACCAAGTAGCTTTCTGGTGTTATATTGTATGTAACTAATGTGACATACACCAGAACATAGTACTTTTCAATTTATGGAGGGTTGGAGTAAGTATTTAAAGAAAGAAAAATGGATATGCGGAAAAGTAATAAAGCATAATAACGGTTTTCTCTTGGGATATCCCCGATTAAATTGTTAGGACAAACCATAGACTACTTAATAGAAAATTAATGTAGCTGAAAATGAGTACACATTAGTTGTAAATGTGTTTCTGTCCAGAAAGTTCTCACTGTGGAATCAGCAATTTAATATGCTTATTACAGCTCTCAGCAAACATCAGGCATGCTGTTTGTCAGCCACTCTTAGAAAACAAATGCCCAGCTCCATAGTAATATGTGGTAGAGACCAAGACACATAGATGGATGGAAGGACGGATGCAGGTTATGTTCTTATCTTTAAATTAAGGACAGGTTCCCATAATGTGGCCATGAGATGGTAGTGTGCCATGTGGCCACATGTGGTTTACCACGAGCACAATTGAAGGACATTATTTGTACCTCCTTGGTACCATCTATTCTTATGTCTGTATGTTGTGCCATTCCTTTATTATTTGCACTAGAAGTTATGAATGAATTGCTATTTGTCTTTAGTAAAGGAACAGAGGGGAGGTGACCAGTTGGAGGTGTGTACCTGCACAGACTGACTCTAGCCAATCAGTGCTGCCATGTTCAGACTGTGCAGGTACACCCCCCCAACGTGTTACCTGTTCCCTTACTGAAGACAAATAGCAATTCATTCATAACTTCTAGTCCAAATAATAAAGGAATGGCACAACATACAGACATAAGAATAGATGCTCCAGACTTGTTATTACATGGGGAATGCATGAAGCTATTAAAACAGGCATGTCAGGAGTGGTGAAAGGTCCTCTTTAAAAAAGGCACAAAAACACGCTAGTAAATGTGCCCCATTAACTCAAGCAAGAGTGGACTGAGGAGAGATACAAGCACATTGGCGCTAATTCACACCCACAAGTAACTGAGGCCAGGACACACAGAACAGTGGCACCAGCAAATTGCCATACCAAGAACTGGCCCAACTCCCCCAAGAACCTGACTCCTGAGCACACAATGATGACAAGTAAAACGCCATTGTAACACCCCCTATGATTTGTCAACAAAAGCAAGCCACATTAAATTGCTAATTTAAGCAACTACATCTGGTCTCTTGTACCACTCTGATGGCAGCACAGAATATAGTAGGGATATATAAAATACATGGACAAAAGTATTGGAACACCTCTACATTACACCTTTGAGCGCATTCATTACATCCTATTGTGAATTCATAGCCATTAATATGGAGCTGGTCCCCTCTTTGCATCTAAAACAGCTCCCCCTCTTTTGGGAAGGCTTTCAACAAGATTAAGGAGCGTGTCTGTGGGAATTTTTGCCCATTCATCATTTGTGAGGTGGGACACTGTTGTTGGACAAGTTCCTCTCAAAGGTGTCAAGATCTTCTACACCAAACTCACCCAACCATGCCTTTATGGACCTTCCTTTGTGCACTGGGGCACAGTCATGCTGGAACAGAAAATGGCCTTCTTCAAACTGTTCCCACAAAGTTGAAAGCATACAATTGTCCAAAATGTCATACTGAAGCATTAAGGTTTCCCTTCACTGGAACTAGGCCAACTCGCGTAAAACAACCCCAAGGCATTATCCCTCTTTCACCAAACTTTATAGGTGGCATTATGCAGATAGCCAGGTAATGTTCTCGTGGCATTCATTAAATCCCAGACTCATCCATCAGACTGCCAGGAAGAGACGTGTGGTTTGCCACTCCACTGAACACGTTTCTACTGCTCCTAAAGCCAGTGGTGGCGTGTTTTACATCTCTCCATCCAATGCTTGGCATTGTGCTTGTTGATGTAAGGCTTTCATATGCTGCTTGGCCATGCCATGATCTCCAGGTGCAAAGTTTTTGTGCTGATGTCAATAGAACACTGCACTTATTGAGTCACCAAAGTGTTGGCAACTTTTATGCACAGTACACCTTGACACTCAACAACCCCATTCTATAACTTTACATGGTCTGCCACTTCATGGCTGAGTTGCTGAGGTTCCTTAACGCTTCCACTTTGCAGTAATACCTCTCACAGTCGATGGAGGAATATGTACTGTAGCAGGAACAAAATTTCACAAACTGTCTTGTAACAGGGGTATCCTATTAGGCTTCTTTCACACGAGCGTGACGGATTAGGTCCGGATGCGTTCAGGAAAACTCGCACCATTTTGCAAGCAAGTTCAGTCAGTTTTGTCTGCAATTGCGTTCAGTTGTTCAGTTTTTTGTGCGCGGGTGCAATGCGTTTTGATGCGTTTTTCACGTGCGTGATAAAAAAACTGAAGGTTTACAAACAACATCTCTTAGCAACCATCAGTGAAAAACGCATTGTATCCGCACTTGCTTCAGGATGCAATGCGTTTTTCACTGAAGCCCCATTCACTTCTATGGGGCCAGGGCTGCGTGAAAAACGCAGAATATAGAACATGCTGCATTTTTCACGCAACGCAGAACTGATGCGTGAAAAAAAAATGCTCATGTACACAGACCCATTGAAATGAATGGGTCAGGATTCAGTGCGGGTGCTATGCATTCACGTCACGTATTGCACCCGCGCGGAAAACTCGCTCGTGTGAAAGGGGCCTTACAGTACAGATGTTGAAATTCAGTGAGCTCTTTAGAACGACCCATCCTTTTACACATGTTTTCAAAGGCAGACTGCATGGATAGGGGCTGGATTTTATAAACCTGTAACAATGGGACTGAATGAACACATGAATTCATTGATTAAGAGGTGTGCCCAATACTTTTGTCTAGTGTAGTTTTTTTTAGGAACTGATTCAGTATTTTCATATAAAAAGAGGTTTAACTGGTATGTTACATTTGAAACCAATTTGTATTATTGCTCCTGTGCATCTAAATGTAAGCAAGTAAGTAGCAGCAGTCAGATAAAAGGCAGTATGGCTGCAGGATTTATCTATTTCCATTGCTTATATAGCACCATGTTGTGTAGCACTGTACAGATGTATTGTCATCACTCACATCAGTCCCTATCAAAGTCAAATTGTCAGTAGAGTATGTTTATGGAGTGTGAAAGAAAACCAGAGTACTTGGAGTAAGCCAACACATGCATACAAGGGAGAACATACAAACTACTGTACTTATAGATGGTGCTATTGAGGTGAGCTTAGGTCCCCACTGCACTAGTCCAGCTTAGGAGCTGTAGACACAAAATGGAGGCCTTTTCTGAATTATTGAATCTCACATCGATCTGCCTTCAAAACTGCTTCTTAAATATGATCGGCTGACCTGGAGATCAAGTCTGTTCTTACTTCACACTTACCAAACCATTTCCACACACCTCACTGACATAGGATGGTTGCCATTGTTAAAGTCACTGTATAAGCGACACATGGTCTGAGTGTGAGATGCACCTCCATTTATATGGAGAAATGATCATTATAGTGTACACCCACAAGTGTGCACAATCTGTTTTTCAAAATAGCTAGATTTTGCTTCTAAATAGCAACTTGGACCATCCATTGCCCATACTGTGGACTGCTGTGCCTTAGGACATGTCCTGCTCCTTCTCCTAGGCATCTGTATTTAGTAGAAGCCCTCGATAAAGAATCACATCCACCCAGCTCATCTATTTAGATGCCACATCTGCTATATACATTATTTAGAGAATGACTATTGTGCACACTGCTGCACTATAATTGGTTTTCTATTTAATTAGAGGTAACCTTTATGATGTTCCCACATCTAGAGATGAAATATCAAACTTGATGTGACAGATATATCTAGAGAAATACAGTAAATTAGGAAATCTGACCAAAGGGCTTTACTGTGCTAATGCAAGTGCCTCTCACTGAAACCATACATTCTTCAAGTACAATACTACACTATACTTTTCACTTGTTCTACAGTATTTAGTTTTTTACTTTGATTGGGACAGTAAAGCAAAGCACTTACAATTTATACACAGAAACGTTAAACCCAATTGTTCTTGGGCGGAGATTGCACCAATAATCTCTGAATCAATAAAGTCAAATGGTGGATTGGATGTAAAATGTCATAAATCTGGTGCAAATGGAGTGAGAAAGCAGGAGTGTAGTGGTAGTAACGCGATGAAGGGGTCCATACTGGTAAAAGGGTAAGATGAACACTAGTAGAGAAGTTATAGAGTCACTTTCCAAAATAACACCCAGGCGCTCTAAAGGGTAACTGCTGGAAAGATTATTATTATATTCCTACCATAGACTCAATTAAAGAAGTTTTCTGTTTAATTGTAACAAAGTGAATGAGAGTCTGTTAAAATATGAAAAAAACTTACCTTACATTACCTTCCCGATACCCCTCAGATCCAGCGCCTCTGCTCTATCCTCTTTCCCCAGGCTCCAGCAGTGACGTCCCATATACTGCTGCAGCCAGTCATTGGCCTAGGTAGTCTTGTGCATGTGCTTGGCTGCAGTGGTATAGGGATAATCACTGGGGTGTCCTGGGGTGCAGCCCTGGATCGGAAGGGGCTTGGAAAGGTAACATAATTTTTTTTTTTTTTTACTATACTACTTTAACAAATAACTCAGAGTACCCCTTTAATGGGCAGTTTGTCATAAAAACCTCAGATAATGGACTAAAAGCGAACATCAATGTAGTCATTTATACTACTACAGATATAAAGACCGGGGCACCGTCATTGTATTCATTCTATTAGGATGGGTTTGCCTCACGTTTTCCCATTCTTTTAATGTACTGTATACAAAAAACGTATACGTTAAACAGGTGCCTCAGACTGATGCCATACAGTGGCATCCTTCACCATAGAGTTCCATTGTAAAAAAAAGTATAGATTTTTTACCAGACTATGCAGTCAAACGGAGGCATAAAACGTGATGTAAACCCACCCTTACCTAATAAATAAAAGTTTACACTAATCTGGCATGGTTTTGACCCAGTAGCTGCTGCTTAGCACAGTTTTCTGTATGGTACAAGCACATTCTTCAAGCATATTATATTTGTACCCTGTTTATAGCCAGGCCTGGCAGCATGTAAATTATTTATACAGTACATTAGTTAGAGTGAAGTTTACCTTCTGCATCAAGGAAAGCTAACCCAGCATATGCCACAGCCAAGTTATCCAAGGCAGCCTTTGCGATAACATAATAAAACAATAAAATAACATATCTGTCACTGGTTCCAGTAGTGTCACTCCAATCCTCCCCGCTGGGCTGTGTTTGTTTGACTGCCTGTCCCTGCAGTGAGCCCATGAGGAGGCAGGGTAGAGGATAGGAGTAATAGTGGCCCTGATGAGGTGTTGTGCCATGGTATACTCCCTCAGGCCAGTGCTTCTTGGGGATGGGTGCCGGGAAATGATGGTATAAGGAATCAGGACAGGAGTAGAAGAATAAAAGTCTCTCTTTACTAAGTGCAAAATCAAATTAGTAGTACATCCAGCAGATGTTGTATACAGTGCAATATCTCATCCCAGATGATGAGATACATATGGAGGCTGGAAAAGTAGCTGATAATGGCAACTCTGGAATGCTATCTTGCTGATGTCTTCCCCCCGGCTAACAGCAGCACAACACTTGTGTATGTTGTTGCCCACTTGATGGAAATACAGGCTTTTACGAGTTTTCCTGGCTAGGTGATGGGTGTCTGAGGTGTAGTCCCTCATCTGCAGCAGGGTATGAATAGTTATGGTTGCTGGTCACTTTGCTGGCTGTAAATGCTGTAGTTTTTGGATCCTTCAGTCACTCTGGAGTAGTGGTCTCTGATCCCTAAGGCCCTTGGAGCAGGAGAAACAGGACATGCTTCCTTACTCCTCAAAGTCAATACTTCCTCTCTTGTCTGGAATTAGGACCAGCCCAGTCTTACCTAGAGGGGAGGAATGAGGTGGTTAGCCTCATCCCTTTGCCAACCATACTTCACCTGCTGGTATATAGTGCAAACATGACATAACATTACAAACATTACATAACAAACCAAACTTTGCTGATATCCCCAGGTCTGGGCTACTGCATTTCCATGAACACTGCAGCCAATCACTGGCCATTCTGGTCATCTACTGTATACCACTGAGGCCAGTGACAGGAGCATGTTACCGCAGGAGGACGATGACATGGCTGCAGCAATGGGGAGTTTTTAGAGCAATGGTATAAAGTAGATGAGTATATGTTTACTATATTTACTTGTATTATTTTATCACAGTGCTGCTTTGTCTGATTATGTTTAACACCTCTGACAACCACTTTAAGTTACCATTAAAAAATGTATAAACGCCACAGCAATTTCTATACAGTTAGAACAAGTTGCAAATCCAGTAGATGCCAAAAAGACACTCCTCTGGCATCTCATGGGTCTACAGACATCTGTACATTAAACATATTCACCAGAAGTATCTCCTGCATAATCTGAATGGGCACATTGCGAAGGCAGTGTGAACACAGCTTCATTTGTGTTCAGTGTGACCTCTTTTTATGGAAGTAAACTCATTTCAATCTGTAGAGAAGATAAGATCATACAGTTCTGTGCACTAGGGCGATGCTGGAGATGAGTAACACATTTACTAACATACTTCTAAGAGAGTAATGATTATTTTATGTGTAGAAGAGCACAGGCTTGGCAGCACGTTTCCTCTTGGCTTATAAATAAAATGGCAGCTGCACAATTTCTAAAGATAGACTTGATCCGTTCTGTAAGACTACGGCGACAGAGAGCCTTTTAGAGGGAAAGGAAGATATGAGGGACATAAACGATCAGAGATAGTGGACCAGCTGACCATTTATGATGCTTTATTGAGTCTTTTAACAGGGCTTGTGATAACTGAAAGCCAGAAAATGGAACAGAAAAGTCATTACTTATCAGACGGTGTTAAGGGATGTATCTGGTTTACTATAACTTTAAAGGATTAGACCAGTGACAGATAGAAGCACACTTACTAGAAACTCCATACTGATGCAAAGTCATTTTTCAGCCACTAGTGCACATAAAGCATACTGTATGTGTAGCTTTGTCATGGAAAAAATATTTGTGGACATGTATGCGTGTACTGAAGAGCTTCATGTTGCACTATATGCACTATATCTTATTTCTCCATTGCTCTTTTGTTTTAACCTTTTAAGGGGGTTTTCTAGTCTCCTGATATTGAACACCTAGGATAGGACATTAACATCTGATCTATGGGGGTCCGACATGCTGCACCCCCACTGATCAGCTGTTCAGTGTTTGAATAAGTTGTTTGAATGGAACAGAAAGCACAGGTCAGTTCATAGTGCATTGGTCGGGCCATGTTACTGCGGCACAGCTCCCATTCAGTTCAGTGGGAAATGAGCTGCAGTGATCCAGAACGGCCACAACACTTTGAATGGAACTGTGCATCCTGTTCCACTCAAGACCTAGTTACGGCATTGGAGGCTGAGTGATCGGTGGGAGTTTCAGGCCATCACCAATCAGATATTAATGGACTATCCTGAGGATAAGACATCAATATCAGGAGCCTAGAAAACCCCTTCAATGACAAGGCCTGAAAGGCCATAATGACTAGAGACTTTTTAGCGATTTTGCTTACATGGCGGTTTTATAGTTTAACATACTCATTTTTGCAGCATTTTGTTGACACATACAGTAGGACTATTTATTAAAATGTATTTTTCTGTTTTTAGTTTTATTTGGCATAAATCCTATAAAAAGTTAAACTAAATAATCAGAATCAAATGATTGTATTTGTATTCTTTAAATTTGCAAACTACACCAAAATAAATTTTGGAAATGGATTTTTGTGTTCGTCATTTTGATAAGTAATATTGTATGTATGCTTTCGGTTAAGGGCTCGTTCACATCACCGTTAGGGATACCGTTCGAAAATAACGGAATCCATAGGACGGAAATCAAAACGGACACCTTTAAGAGGCATTCCGTTTTGATCCATCATAATAGAATCCTATGGGAAAGCATAACGGATCCGTTATGCTGGACGGAAACCAAAGTTCTGTCGACAGTCACTGGTCCTTTGACTAGTCACTGACAGCTGCTCTGGGTCTGCTTTAGCCAGAGATAGCTGACGATCAAGTCATCGCTGGGTCTTATAGAGGCAGTGGCACAGACACTTCTTCTATTCACTCTCTAGTAGCTATTGATCACTGTGTATACTGGAAAAATGACAGCAGAAGTGGTTAGGCATATGGTAGGGGTGCACCTAGCCTTTCTGCTGCCTGAGGTGAAAATTGAAATGGCGCCCAGACCCTCCAGCCCTACTGTTTAAGGCATACTGTGATGCAGTTTAATATAGAGAGACTTTCACACAGCCCTGCCACTGTCTTTAGGTCTTGCAGCCTGAGGCAATAGCCTCACCGGGCCTCATTGGTGGTGTACCCCTGCTAGGTTGCAGGGACAGGATCTTTTACTTTCCAAAAGGGTTTTAATATTGATGGCCTAACCTCAGGATAGGCCATCAATATCTGATCAGCAGGGATCCACCCCCTCTAATCGGCTCTTCTGCAGTAGCTCTGATGCCGATAGTTGGCACAGGAACTACACAGCTCTGTCCATTGTACAGTGGACAATACTGGTAACTGTAGAGCTGCTTCTATTCCCGTTTAATCCTTGTATACATGTAGGGCACATGATATGCCCCAGGGACATAGATCGCTCATACATTTACATACTTCAGGGAAACGTTTTAAGATACAGTATTTTCCAAAAAAGGTATGTCTCTGTAAATCTGCAATTTACCATTTGTAAATTCAGGAATATTGTTCAGGTGAAGCTATTTATTGATTTTGATCATCGATTTCTGGGAAGATAGACCTTCAGACAACACCATGTTCATCAACTTGCAAATGTCTGAATAAGGGGTGAGGTTTGCAGGTCACATGCTGTACACCATATTTACCAAAATTAGCAGCTATTGTAGCAGCTATTGTTCCATATGGTTTGCGGCTGCACTGTAATTATCAAACTTTGGGCACCAAATAGTAATATAACAGTGTACTGGTCTGTGGTTTGCAAAAATTAATAAATATGCTCCAGTGTGTGTTCTTGTAGAACTGTGCCAACTGACAAGCTCAGCCCTGCACCATTTAGAAATTCAATAGTGTTATGTCTTCATCTAAATCTTTATCTTGCAGTTTGGTAGAAGGGAATATTTTTGTGACTGGTTGTTAAAGGGGTTTTGCAGGCTCCTGATATTAATGAGGACCTATCCTTAAAGGGGTTTTCAGGCTCCTGATATTGATGACCTATGCACAGGATAGGTAATTAATATCTGATCTATGAGGCTCTGACCCCCCGCACCCCTACCGTTTAGCTGTTTCCTGCAGCATCCAGTACTGGAATTAGAACTTTGAATGGAACAGGAAGCACAGCGCCATTCAAAGTGTAGTGGCCGTGCTGAGTTACTGCAGCTCAGCTCCTATTCACTTCAGTAACCCAGCATGGGGCTGTGCTTCCTGTGCTAGTTCCAACACCAGAGGCAGCAGGAAACAGCTGATAGCTGGAGGCGTGGGGTGTCAGATGCTCACCAATATGACATTAATGACCTATCCTGAGGAAAACCCCTTTAAAGAGGCTCATATCTCTATAATAATGGATGGATGTCTTTAAATATATAAAAAAAATGTTTTATTGTAGAATTATCATTTAGTTCATGGCCTTTTTCTCTAGACCAAGTGATAACAATATATAAAAAATGTACATTAGACAGGTCTTGTGTTCGGAACAAAAGGTGATAAAGAATGTGAAGCAAATATGATGGTATTGATAGATCATGAAGAAAGACATAATAGCTCCAATGTCCTTGCCTATACAAAACCCAGCTGAAGGAAATAATGGATGTCCAATCCAGAGAGAAATTCAATACATGTAGTTTATTTTCAGAATTGGTTATTGAGAGGAATTAGACCAAGCAGAGCTTAGCTTGATTGTTTCTACAGTTATATACTATTGCTATTTTTTGTGTTGCTTCTTGTGGCAAAGCCTGGATGTGATTACTGCAGTATTTATAGTCACGCTGTGCATAAGTCTCCATTGTTCTGCTCCTCTTTTTGTCATTGATTGCAGCTAAGTGGAACTGATGCCTTAGTCAGGCCGACTGAAGGGTGATGAACACAATGGAAATGACATAGAAATTGTTTTTATGTCAGATGACCAAACTTTTTAGAAGACATGAATGCTGGAAAATACAATGTAAGGCTTGATTGTGATCAAAAGTTGAAATAAATTGCAGTTCAAGGTCTGCATTATTTGTTTTTTCTAAGGACCCCACAATTTTCCTTTGGCATTTTTTAATCACTAAAAAATGGCATAGAAACTAGAGATGAGCGAGTAGTGTTCGATCGAGCCGGTATTCGATCGAATACTACGCTATTCGGCATACTCGATTTCAATCGAGTATAACGGCGATGGCGCACTTAGAATTCGTTTCCCCTCCCACCTTCCCTGGCGCTCTTTTTCCACCAATCACCATGCAGGGGGGTATGACAGGCCCGCGGAGCACGCTGGCAGTGCGAAAACGGCGTCTACATGGATTGGCTGGAAAAACCATGTGACCTCGAATATTAAAAACTCAGCTCTTCCTGCTCGTTCGCATATGCTGCGTGAACTTAGTCAGGGACAGAGGCTGGAGAAGGGAGAGATAGGTTTTAGCTGTTGGACAGGCAGGAGCGTGATTAAAAGCCCTTATCAGGGCTACTATAGTGCAGTACAGTGATAGCTTTACTACCATATACACTCTGCAGAGAACGGCTGCTGTATTCAGGGATAGCTGCTGGAGTAGGGACAGAGAGAGGCATTAGTGGTGTATTAGGTGCTCTGCTACATACCAAACTATATTTGGCACTACTGTTCTGCGTTCTTTTTGGCCGCAAAACCCTGTTATATACCTAGTGTGTATATGCACCATCTGATCTTCTGGCAGTATACGGCTGTGTATTTTTTTTTTTTTTTAAATACAGTTTATTTGGCTCTAGTGTTCTGGGTTCTGTGTGCCTGCAATACCCTTTTTGTATACCAGGTGTAAATACCCACCGTCTGACCTGTTAGTACACGGCTGTGTACCTAGAAATAAAAAAAAAAAGGCCTTTTCTTTGTCAACTGTACAGAGCGTTCTGCTTGCTTGCAAAATTATTTAATATACGTGGTGTTAATACACACCGTCTGACCTGTTAGTACACGGCTGTGTACCTAGAAATATTTAAAAAAAAAGGCCTTTTCTTTGTCTACTGTACTGTGCGTTCTGCGTGCTTGGAAAATTATTTAATATACGTGGTGTTAATACACACCGTCTGACCTGTTAGTACAAGGCTGTGTACCTAGAAATATAAAAAAAAAAGGCCTTTTCTTTGTCTACTGTACTGTGCGTTTCTGCGTGCTTGGAAAATTATTTTATATACGTGGTGTTAATACACACCGTCTGACCTGTTAGTACACGGCTGTGTACCAAGAAATATAAAAAAACTAGGCCTTTTCTGTGGCACCTGTACTGTGCGTTCTGCGTGCTTGGAAAATTATTTTATATACGTGGTGTTAATACACACCGTCTGACCTGTTAGTACACGGCTGTGTACCAAGAAATATAAAAAAACTAGGCCTTTTCTGTGGCACCTGTACTGTGCGTTCTGCGTGCTTGGAAAATTATTTTATATATGTGGTGTTAATACACACCGTCTGACCTGTTAGTACACGGCTGTGTACCAAGAAATATAAAAAAACTAGGCCTTTTCTGTGGCACCTGTACTGTGCGTTCTGCGTGCTTGGAAAATTATTTTATATACGTGGTGTTAATACACGCCGTCTGACCTGTTAGTACACGGCTGTGTACCAAGAAATATAAAAAAACTAGGCCTTTTCTGTGGCACCTGTACTGTGCGTTCTGCGTGCTTGGAAAATTATTTTATATACGTGGTGTTAATACACACCGTCTGACCTGGTAGTATACGGCTGTGAAGGCAAAATATTGTAACCAAAAAAAAAAAATGCGTAGGGCTAGCGGAATCGGACGTGGACGAGGACGGGGGCGCGGAAATGCTGTTGGGGGCCTTGTTGAAGCCAGTGGGGATACAATGCGTGCTGGTGAGGGTCAGCCAGGATCCCACTCATCCAGAATCCCTGCCTTTATGGGACAGTTAAGCAGGGGGCGGGTTACACCGCTGTTGAAGCCTGAGCAGGTTGAACAGGTGGTGCAATGGATAGCCGATAGCGCTTCCACACAGTTGTCCACCAGCCAGTCATCCACACAGTCTCACTCTGACCCTCCTTCCTCCACACCTGGCCAACAGAGTCATCCCACCATTGACCCCTCCCAGGAGCTCTTTTCGGGTCCTTTTTCAGATGTGCCGGAAGAATCCCAGGAGCTAGCAGAGGAATTTGTTTGTAGTGATGCCCAAACACTTGAGTATTCGCCATCTCCTGCTGATGTGGACCCTGAACCAGCATCTGTTATCATGAGCGATGATGATGATGAGACGCAGTTGCCATCAAGGGAGGCTGTTGGAATGTCCAGTGGGCAGGAGGAGGAGCAGAGTGAGGAAGTGGAAGAGGAGGTGGTGGATGACGAAATGACCGACCCCACTTGGCCAGGGGTGATGTCCAGCGGGGAAAGCAGTGGAGAGGTGGTGGTCTGCGCAGCACCGAAAAAGGCAGCAAGAGGCAGAGGGATGTCCAGAGGCAGAGGGATGTCCAGAGGCAGAGGGATGTCCACAGGCAGAGGGATGTCCACAGGCAGAGGGATGTCCACAGGCAGAGGACAGTCCAGACAGAGAAGTGAGGCCACAGCCAGCAGGGCCGAAGCTGTTCCCGGCAGCAGGCAGTCGCGCGAAGCTCCCCCATCGAGGCCTCGTACTTCTGTGGTGTGGAGATTTTTTAATGTTTGTGCGGATGACAAACTGAGCGCGGTTTGCACACTCTGCCACTCAAAACTGAGTAGGGGCTCTGAGAAGAGCAATATGACCACCTCAGGCATGCGGCGTCACTTGGAAGTCAAACACTGGGCTGAGTGGGAAAGAGCAAACGCAATACAACCTGCGCAAGGTCTTCCTGCCACTGCCTCTTCCCCTTTGTTGTGTGCTGCCACTGCGGTCCAGACCTCCAGCCAGGACACCTCCACATCTGCCTCTGCCTCGGCTACTTTGGGGCCTTCTCCTTCAGCCTCCCCTTCCCCCGCATCTTCGCCTGCACCTTCACACTCCTCGTCCCATCAACTGTCCATCTCGCAGGCGTTCGACCGCAGGCGGAAGTACGCCTCGAGTCACCCCCAAGCCCAAGCCTTAAACTGCCACATCTCCAAACTGCTGGCCCTGGAGATGTTGCTGTTTAGGCTTGTGGAGACGCAGACCTTCCACGACCTGATGGCGGCTGCCGCACCTCGCTATTCCGTCCCCAGCCGCCACTACTTTTCCCGAAGTGCCGTCCCCGCCCTGCACCAGCACGTGTTGCGCAACATCAGGCGGGCCCTGAGGTACGCAGTCAGCGCAAAGGTCCACTTGACCACCGACTCGTGGACAAGCGCTTGCGGCCAGGGACGATACATCTCTTTGACGGCACACTGGGTGAATGTTGTGGAAGCGGGGACGGGGTCGCAAACAGAGACGGCCTACCTACCACCCCCGCCCAAGATTGCCAGCACGGGTTCTGATAAACCCCCCTCCTCTTCCTCCCCCTCCTCCTCTGCCTTAACATCGCCCTCAGCCGCTAGCTGGAAGCGTTCCAGCACTGGCGCGGGGAGACGTCAGCAGGCGGTGCTTAAGCTCATCAGCTTGGGCGACAGGAAGCACAGCGCCCCAGAGGTGAGGGACGCCATATTGCAGCAGACGGAGATGTGGCTGTCGCCGCTGCAGC
>ONZH01014930.1:0-156451 GCA_900303285.1 Rhinella marina | reverse complement strand
TATATATATATATATATATATATATATATATACAGTGGAGGAAATAAGTATTTGATCCCCCACTGACTTTAAAAGTTTTAATACAAAAAAATAAATGAAACGTCTCATAATTTTATGCCAGCTTTATTTTAACAGTGCCACCTAGCATATCAAAAGAAAAACAGAGAAAATTACATGAAATGAGAAATAAAAAATAATTTTCATTTCTTTGAGGGAAATAAGTATTTGATCCCCTAGGAAAACATCAT
The DNA here is from genome assembly GCA_900303285.1 of Rhinella marina. Lineage (NCBI taxonomy): Eukaryota > Metazoa > Chordata > Amphibia > Anura > Bufonidae > Rhinella > Rhinella marina. The sequence continues at coordinate 156,203 of ONZH01014930.1, read as the reverse complement.
TTAATACTTGGTGGCAAAACCCTTGTTGGCAAGCCCAGCAGTCAGAGGTTTCTTATAGTTTTTTATAAGGTTTGCACACACTTCAGGAGTAATTTTGGCCCACTCCTCTCTGCAAATCATCTCCATATCCTTAAGGTTTTTAGGCATGCATTTGGAAACGCGAAGCTTCAGCTCTCTTCATAGATTTTCGATGGGATTGAGGTCAGGAGACTGGCTAGGCCATTCCATGACCTTGATATGCTTCTTATGGAGCCACTCCTTTGTTTCCTTGACTGTATGTTTTGGGTCGTTGTCATGCTGAAAGACCGATCCACAACCCATTTTCAGTGCCCTGGCAGAGGCAAGGAGGTTGTCACCCAGGATTTTGCGATACATGGCCCCGTTCATCTTCCCGTCAATGCGGTGAAGTTGGCCTGTGCCCTTAGAAGAAAAACACCCCCAAAACATAATACTTCCACCAGCATGCTTGACGGTGGGGATGGTATTCTTAGGGTCATATTCTGTATTTTTCTTCCTCCAAACACATCGAGTTGAGTTGAGGCCAAAGAGCTCAATTTTGGTCTCATCTGACCACAGCACCTTCTCCCAGTCTCTCTCAGAGTCATTAATATGTTCATTGGCAAACTTGAGGCGGGCCTGGACGTGAGCCTTCTTGAGCAGAGGAACCTTGCGTGCACTGCAGGATTTTAAACCATTATGTCTCAGTGTATTACCAATGTTTTTTTTGGAGACTGTGGTCCCCGCTGCCTTGAGATCATTACTCAGCTCCTTCCGTGTAGTTCTTGGCTGATTTTTAGCCTTTCTCATGATCAATGAGACTCCACGAGGTGATATCTTGCATGGAGCTCCAGGCCTGGGTCGATTGACAGTAATGTTGTACTTCTTCCACTTCCGAATAATTGCACCAACAGTTGTCACCTTCTCATCCAGCTTCTTACTTATGGCTTTGTAGCCCATTCCAGCCTTGTGTAGGTCAACAATTTTGTCCCTGACATATTTAGACAGCTCTTTAGTCTTGCCTATGGTGGAGATGTTGGAGTGTCACTGAGACTGTTGGCAGGTGGCTTTTTATACAGGTGACAATTTGGGACAGGTGTCTCTCATCCAGGTAACGACTTCACTGTGATTAGGGTGTGTCAGTGGTCTGTGGGAGCCAACATTAGTCATGGTTTTACTAGGGGATCAAATACTTATTTCCCTCAATGAAATGCAAACTATTTTTTATTTCTCATTTCATGTAATTTTCTCCGTTTTTCTTTTGATATTCTAGGTGGCACTGTTAAAATAAAGCTGGCATAAAATTATGAGACGTTTCATTTATTTTTTTGTATTAAAACTTTTAAAGTCAGTGGGGGATCAAATACTTATTTCCTCCACTGTATATATATAAAAATCCATATATTTATATATAAATTTCAGTTAGTGTCAGTGTAGGTTTTTGCACGAACGCACTGTATCTGCGTACGTGCAGTTTGCAGAGGACTGTAGTGAATTTTTTGCGTGCGTGCTGTATCAGCAGCATCTGCACATTTTTTATTTTTTTACATATCTTGTGTGAAAAAAGTGGTAGTTAGATTTCAGTTAGTGTCAGTTTAGGAATTCGCACGAAAGCATCATCTGCGTACGTGTATTTTGCAACCACTGAGCACCGATCAGTAGTGTCCATTACTGATCGCATCTGCTCATTTTGCACTGCACATTTTTTTTTGTGTGCAGTAAATACTTTTTTTCTGCAGTAAAGTCTTTTTTCTGCAGTAAATACTTTTTTTTTTTTACAGAAAAGACCTTTTTTTATTCCTCCACCATCACGTGTAAAAACAATACATACACACCATCATCATCATCATCCGCTGATGAGGGACCCTCTAGGAGGCGCCCCAGAACGACAGCTGAGGCAGCCCCCCAGAGTGAACCCTTATGGACCCCACCCCCTGATGTTTATCAGCCCCAAATTCCGGATTTTGAGGCCAGCTCCGGAATTCAGATAGACTGTGCAGGGTTCAAAGAAATTGATTTTTTTTAAATCTTTTTCTCTGAAGATTTTATTAATTTGATGGTAACCCAAACAAATTTGTACGCCCAGTAATTTATTTCCTAGAACCCCACAACGCCATACGCTAGACCCCAAGGTTGGACACCAGTAAATGCAGCAGAGATGATGACCTTTTGAGGATTCGTGCTGCATATGGGGCTTGTTAAAAAAACTGAAATTAAACAGTATTGGAGTGGGGATGCGTTGTACCACACTCCAGTTTTCAGTCAAACCATGGCCCGGAATCGATTCCAAACAATACTTAAATCTTTGCATTACAATGATAATGCACAATGCCCACCCCAGAATGACCCCGCATATGACCGTCTGTTCAAAATTAGACCTGTCCTTGACCACTTCAATACAAAGTTTTCAGAAGTGTACACCCCTGAACAAAATGTATGCATAGACGAAACCCTATTACATTTCAAAGGGGGGGTAAGATTCCGCCAGTACCTGCCAAGCAAGAGGGCAAGGTATGGCATAAAAATGCATAAACTCTGTGAGAGTACCTCCGGGTACACTTACAAGTTCCGGGTTTATGAAGGGAGGGACACCCGAATTGAACCCCCAGAATGCCCCCCCGGCCTAGGAGTTAGTGGGAAGATTGTGTGGGACTTGCTACACCCACTGCTAGATAAGGGTTACCATCTCTACATAGATAATTACTACACAAGTGTACCACTGTTCCAATCCCTAAATTCCAGACTTACTGTGGCGTGTGGCACAGTATGCAAAAATCAGAGAGGCCTCTCTAGAGGGCAACCACTGAGAAAGGGTGAAAGTAGAGCTCTCCTCAATGAGAACATGTTGGTGGTTAAGTACAAGGACAGGAGGGATATCCTTGTACTGACCAGTATTCACCCCAACACCAGCTCCCCTGTCCGTGTACGTGGTACCACTACCACTGTCCCTAAGCCAGACTGCATTCTGGATTACAACAAGAACATGGTAGAGGTTGATCTTTCAGATCAAGTTCTAAAATCCTACAGTGCCACATGAAAAACAAAAGTGTGGTACAAAAAGCTGGCCGTGCACCTAGGTGGCGCTGTACAATGCATTCGTGCTATTTAGATCTACAGGCCAGACAAGAACATTCCTACAATTTCAAGAGGTGGTGATAAAGGCCCTAATTCTTCAAAACCAAGCAGAAGAGGCCCCCAGTACTTCTGCAAGTTACGGTGCCCGGGTTGTACCAGGGCAACATTTCCCTGGTGAAGTCCCCCAAACAGTGAGGAAGGGAAGGACCCAAAAAAGGATCTGCAGGGTATGTTCAAAAAGGGGGATTAGGAAGGACACCATTTACCACTGAGAAACCTGCCCTGAAAAACCCGGCCTGTGCATCAAGGATTGTTTCAGAATCTACCACTCATCCACGGATTAGTTTCATCCTTGATGTACCCTGTAATTTTACCACCTTATACCTGATTTTGTCCACATAGCTTACAAATACACTTTTCACCAACCACTACATATTAATTTCTGTAATACTGGGGTGCATTTTCTCCTTTAACACCTTGTGAAAGTGAAAAATTGGGGTCTGCTAGTAATTTTTCATTTTCACAAATGTGTGCTTTGAAATGCTTTTACAAGTGTTTCTGACTACTGTGAGACACCAGTTTGCTGAAAAGTACCCTTTCTACCACTTAAAATGTTCGTACGGAGGTGCTCTTTCAAAAATGGGGTCACTTCTTGGGGTTTTTAATTTCTGGGGACCTCAGGAATTATTTAAATGTAAAAAACCATGTCTGTTAATTCTGGCCTGCAAAATCCATATTTTGCTGTTTGTCTTTAAAGGCCTGCTGTGCGCCCATACAGCAGGCTACGAGCACATATGGGGTGTTTCCTGAATGGGGAGTAAATGTGGGGTGCATTTTCTCCTTTAACGCCTTGTGAAAGTGAAAAATGTGTGCGTAAAAGTACTTTTTCTGGAAAAAATGGTATTTTTTCATTTTCATAGCCAAGTCTTTCCGAATTCTGTGAAACGCCTGATGGGTCAAAATGCTCACTACACACCTTGAAATACTCCTTGAGTGGTGTAGTTTCTGGAATGGGGTCACTTTTTGGGGGTTTCCACTGTAGGGGTATCTCAGGGTGTCTTCATATGCGCCATAACTCCCAAAAGCCAATCCTACAAAATCTGTCCTCCAAAAGCCCGATCGCGCTCCTCCCGTTTTGAACCCTGCCATGCACTCATGCATCCGTTTTTGAGCACATGTGGGGTGTTGCCGTGATCATGGGGAAATGGGTAACAAAATGTGAGGTGCATTTTGTCCTGTTACCCCTTGTGAAAGTGAAAAATGTGTGCGTAAAGCAACTTTTTCTGGAATTTTTTTTATTTTTTTTCATTTTCACAGCCAAGTCTTTCTGAATTCTGTGAAACGCCTGATGGGTCAAAGTGCTCACTACACACCTCGAAATACTCCTTGAGGGGTGTAGTTTCTGGAATGGGGTCACTTTTTGGGGGTTTCCACTGTAGGGCCAGCTCAGGGTGTCTTCATGTGCGACATAGCTCCCAATTATTATTCCAGCTAATTCCGCTCTCCAAAAGCTATATGGTACTTCTTCCACTCTGAAGCCTGCCCCCATACATTAGTTTTTGTGCACATATGGGGTGTTTCTGTAAACTCCAGAATCGGGGTAATAGATTTTGAGTTTTGTTTTGCTGTTAACCCTTGATGTGTTTCATGAAAAATGGATCAAAATTTTAAATCTGCTAAAAAAAGTAAATTTTGAAATTTCATTCCAATTTTCCGTCAATTCTCATGGAACACATAAAGGGTTAACAAAGTTAGTAAAATCAGTTTTGAATAGCTTGAAGGGTGTAGTTTCTAAAATGGGGTGATTTATGGGGAGTTTCCACTATATAAGCCCCACAAAGTGACTTCATAACTGAACTGGTCCTTAAAAAAATGGGTTTTGGAAATCTTCTTATAATTTTAAGATTTGATTCTAAACTTCGAAGCCTTATAACGTCCTAAAAAACTAAAATGTCATTTTCAAAATGATCCAAACATAAAGTAGACATATGGGGAATGTAAAATAATAACTATTTTTGGAGGTATTACTATGTATTTTGAAAGTAGAGAAATTGAAATTTGAAAATTTGAAACTTTTCCAAATTTTTGGTAAATTTGGTAATTTTTTATAAATAAAAATGAAATATTTTGCCACAAATTTACTACTGTCGTGAAGCACAATATGTGATGAGAAAACAATCTCAGAATGGCTTGGATAAGTAAAAGTGTTCTAAAGTTATTACCACATAAAGTGACACATGTCAGATTTGCAAAAATCAGCCTGGGATTTAAGGTGAAAAGTGGCTCGGTACTGAAAGGGTTAAAAGGCGGCAGCTGGTTATGTTTTCATGTTGGGATCGTACACACATGTGCAATCCCTTAGCAACAGCATGGTCATTAGAGGGACAAGATTTACCACCTCCTGAGCTAAAGAGACTCCATTGACTATAATGGGGTCTGCTCAGGATGCTGCTCCTTTACTGGACAAAAAAAGTTTGCATGCAGGACTTGTGTCCGGTCTTTTTGACAGAATCTGTGACAGTGGCCTGAACGCAAATGTGAATGTGAATATTTGGTATTAGATCGGAGTATAGCATCAGATGAATGTTTAACAAACAAATACAGGGCAAGATCCAAGATCACTACATGAATGCAGCACCAGAACCAAGTTCACTGCATGAATGCAGCACCAGAACCAAGCCTAGAAGTCAAATACAGCAACAAAATCAACAAATATAGCACCAGAACTAAACCAATAAGTCAAATGTGCCCCTTCATATATAGTGCCTCTTCTATGTGCTCCTTCATGTATAGTGCCTCTTTTATGTGCCCCTTTATGTATAGTGCCTCTTGTGTGTGCCCCTTCATGTATAGTGCCCCTTATGTGTCCTCTTTATGTATAGTGCCTCTTTTATGTGCCCCTTCATGTATAGTGCCCCTTATGTGTCCCCTTTATGTATAGTGCCTCTTCTATGTGCCCCTTCATGTATAGTGTTTCTTCTATGTGCCCCTTTATATATAGTTATATAGTGCCTCTTCTATGTGCCCCTTCATGTATAGTGCCTCTTCTATGTGCCCCTTTATGTATAGTGCCTCTTCTATGTGCTCCTTCATGTATAGTGCCTCTTTTATGTGCCCCTTTATGTATAGTGCCTCTTGTGTGTGCCCCTTCATGTATAGTGCCCCTTATGTCCCTTTATGTATAGTGCCTCTTTTATGTGCCCCTTTATGTATAGTGCCTCTTGTGTGTGCCCCTTCATGTATAGTGCCTCTTATGTGTCCCCTTTATGTATAGTGCCTCTTCTTTTTCCCCCATTTATGTATAGTGCCTCTTATATGTGCCCCCTGAATACAGGGTACACACACTGTATAATAATACTTGGTAGAAGCTAGAATGCAGTGGGTAACAGAAGGTGTGACATCATCAGTCACATGTTGCTGATGGTCACGTGGTAAGAGGTATAATAGATGCAGTGTGTACAGATACATAGTATATACAGCAGTGTACTGATATGTGCGGTACTAGGTACAAATTACACCTTGTATTTCAAATATTAGTACACATGAATATACTATATATCTGTACATAGCGCACCTATTATACCTCATACCTCACATATCAGTACACTGCTGTGTATAATATATATCTGTACCCACTGCATCTATTATACTTTTATAATACATACAGTATATACAGATATAGTATACACAGCAGTGTACTGATATGTGAGGTACGAGGTATAATAGATGCACTATGTACAGATATATAGTATATACAGCAGTGTACTGATATATGTGGTACGAGGTATAAATAACACCTTGTATCTCACATGAGTACACTGCTTTGTATACTGTATACCTGAACACACTGCCTCAGTGGTGTAGCTATCAGGGAAGCAGGGGAAGCAACTGCTTCGGTGCCCAAGCTCAGAAGGGGCCCCAAAGCAGGACTGAATCTTTTTATTATATCTACAGGCTTCCCCTGTGTCCTATGCTGTACATTATAGAAGAGGATGCCACTTACAGCAGCAGCACTGGAGCTCCGCTCATCGAAGGTCCTTGCTTAGTGAGGAGGACAGAGTACAATTGTTGTATCCTCCTCCTCCTATAGCCGCACTCACTCTGGGATCCGCAGTACTGGCACAGGACTTGCCAGTACTGCTTTTTTGTTTCTATTGGCTGGCAGCTTTCTATGATATCTGCTGCCAACCAATAGTAGAATGTCATGGGATCAGCCCCCACCCACCAGCAGGAAGCTAGTGTAGAGCAGGCTGGCTGCTCCTGCACACAGAGCTCTATGATGCCTGCCCCCCCCCCCATATGTCCTGTTATCTGACCCCCCCATAGTAAATTACTAATTAACCCCTCCACTGCTGTACCTGGATGGCATAGAGGGTGATGGTACCTACTTCTCCAGGCTGCCTGTGAGGACCAGACATCATCTATCTACAGGAAAGGTAAGTGTCTGTGTGTAGAAATAGGTGTATAACTACTTGTATGTTTATATATGTGTAATGTGTGTGTGTGTATATATATATATATATATATATATATATATATATATATATATATATACAAATATCGCAAAATGAGGCAGCACTCCAAAGATGTGATATATGGTGTTTTATTCACCCAGATGCAACGTTTCGGCCTGCTCACTGCGGCCTTTCTCAAGCATAGTGACAAGTGCACACACACAAGTATATATAGTCAAATAAGGCGGGATTACAAATAAGGGGGTGTGTATAATATCCAATCAACATCAAAGTGTAATCATGTCAACACACATAATAATACAAACATATTTCATGTGCTAGATCGTGTGCATAACATATTGTGAAATATACTTTTATCCATAGTGCTAATATGACCCATTCAATGGGAACTACACCTCAAGTACACAAATACATGTGTTTCGTGACTAAAATCAAGTATCATTAAAACTTACAAGATCATCCACAAAGAGTATATAAGGCCCGTTTCAAAGAAGCCGCTTCCGGCGTCTCATGAATCAGAGTGCGCAGACGTTCATTCCAAGACGTGCGCACTGTGATATATTGTATAGTGTTGCGATCATGTGTCCCGGATGACGCAAGCGCACTATGCATCACGTGACTCGACACCTGTCAGATGTCAAAAGTCGCGCGTCTGCGCAATACAAATTTTTGATAAGGAATGATCTGAATATCGGGCGCATGCATACAAGGTACATGAGTCAATGTGTATGGGCACCTCAAGTGACGGCATTCATTCTACATCGTGTGATCAATAATTAATCATTCATTGTATATTATGTTCTTCATTAATGTTATAAATATAGTGCATTCCACTGGTGTATATATACATTGATAACCATGACTAGTGAGTTTAATGACTCCATGGATTAAAACAACGGTAATTAAGCCAAGCATAATGTTGTCACATGACCAACTCACTCGGGTCAATGTGCAACCTAAATCATTAGTAGTAACGATGTGTGGGTAGTGTATATGTAGTGACCATTTAAGGAACAACTTTATATCTCAATGCGTTACACGTAATGCTAAGACACAAATACCCACTTAGTATGTACGTGCCCTATACACTGACCATAATCCTTGAGATATAGTATATAACAACATTTAAAGAACGTATCCATATAAAACGGGTATATAATACTCATGTGTGGTGATCTTGAGGGATTGCTTGTACAGTCCAAATGGAGTCTAAAAAAAAGAGAAACAACAATGCGTTCAATTAGAATTGCATACTAAAATATATCAAAGCACAATTGTCACCTCATTTTCTCCCAACCAGAGGTTTCAACGGAAAGCTGCACAGGGGCGATAGCTCTACCTTCAACAATTCAAATTAAAGTCAACATTTAAACCGTACGGCTTTAATGTCTGCAATCTATAGATCCATTGTAACTCCTTGCGACATAAAACCCTCTCCCTGTTACCTCCACGTGGGAGTGGTGGAACATGGTCAATGACCATAAATCTCAGATCCTTCTCATTATGTCCGGCCTCCACAAAATGCTTGGGAACCGGGAGATCTTTTCTTTTTTGTCTAATACTGAATCCATGATTAATTATTCTCGTTTTCACTTCAAGTGTGGTCTCCCCCACATACCACATATTACATGGGCAGGTAAGGATGTAAATCACATAACTCGAGTTACACGTTAAAAAGTGTTTAACTCGAACACTCGCATTGTTAATGGGATGTCTAAAGACATTGCCCTTCAGCATATAAGGGCAGTTGACACATGAGAGACACGGAAAGCACCCCAGCCTCGCTGGCCCAATGGTGCTCTGTACTAATCTGACTGGTCTATATGTTTCAGTCTTGACCAGCCTATCCCTGAGACTTGGGGATCTACGGTAAGAGAGCAAAGGGGGATTACGTAATTCTGGCACATGTTGCATGTATTCAGATAAATAGTGCCAATGCTTGCGTATAATGGTTGCTATTTTATTACTATATTCCGAATATGTAGACACAAATGGAACCCGAGTCATGTTGTTATTAGTTGTTCTTTGGGACATGTTGTCATTCCGTGTCCCCAATCGTTGTCTCTGTGCCTCCAACTAACCTCCTGGGATAACCCCTCTGTGTAAACATGTTAGATATTTCATCTAGACGCTGAGGTAACTTGGATTTATCATCCACTATTCTTTGTACCCTCAACATTTGACTATAGGGTAATGAATGTACCATAGAGCGTGGGTGACAAGATTCAAACCTTAATAGACTATTCCGATCAGTTGGTTTATGAAATAGATCGGTAACTAAGGTATTGTCATTGATATATACACTCGTATCCAAAAATTGGACCGAGTCCCTTGATTGCACAAGGGTAAATTTGATATCCACATCCACAGTGTTCAAAAAGCAATGAAACTCTTTAAGTGCTTGTTCTGTACCCAACCATATGAGGAAGACATCGTCTATGTATCTCCACCACCCAAGCACATTATTGTAGTGGTGGGACACATAGACGAAATCCTCCTCAATATGTGACATATATATGTTAGCATATGTCGGTGCTACATTAGACCCCATCGCGGTCCCGCGTCGTTGAATATAGTACTGTTGTTTATAAGCAAAATAATTGCTGTATAGTATCAATTTCAGCAATTCAATAACAAATTCCTGTATTTTATCAGTACTGTGATCCTTTACAAGACATTGCCTAACAGCCTCAACACCTCTATTGTGATCAATAGAGGTGTAGAGGCTGACCACATCAAAAGAGGCCAGTATAACATCATTAGGTAATACCAGCTGGCCGATTTTGGATTTAAAATCTCCTGTGTCCCTTATGTATGACCGTGCATTAATAGCATATTTGCGTAACACCCTATCCAAAAAGATGGCACTATGTGAAAAAATGGAGTCCCTACCAGACACAATAGGTCTCCCTGGAGGGTCCCGTAGGGACTTGTGTATTTTTGGTAATACATATATTAAAGGGGTCTTAGGATGATCTATCCACAGGTACTCCGCTAGTTGTGTATCGATAACATTATTTGCGAGTGCCCGATCTAGGATCACTCGCAACTGTTTCCTAATGTTGCTACTAGGATCCATATCAGCCAGCTGATACACCTCACAATCTCCAACCTGTCTCAGGATTTCCCTGTCATAGTCACAGGTGTTAAGTACTACAACAGCACCACCCTTATCGGCTGGTTTAATCGTGATTAGCTTATTAGATCTCAATTCTTGCATCGCAGATATTTCAGCTGAGGTCAGGTTAGGATGCTTAATCCTGACTCCATCAAGTTCATTTTTAATCAAGTCGATGTCCATTTTGACCGCTTGAATAAAAGTCTCCACCGGTGGTGCATTCACAATGGGCACAAAGTTACTAGGGTTGGATAACCCAACCTCTTTAAGTTGGAAACAAACGGGCGGATCTTTAACAACTGAAGGTGGTGTTATGTTTTTAAACCACACCTTTAGTTTAATATTCCTGAATAGTTTCTGTATGTCGCATTCCATTTGGAACCAATCCACCGTAGAACTTGGACAAAATGTTAAACCCTTATTTAATACCGACATCTGTGGTTCAGTTAATATATGTGATGAAATATTTACCACTAGGTTCTCTTTCTGAGTGTCCTGGCTCTCGTTGTTTTCACTTGCGTGGGTTTTGCGCCATCTGCAGTGTCTTCTCCCCCCTCTCCGGGTCCTGGGGAATCCATTCCTGTTCCTAAATAAAAAATTAAATGGTATATTTTTAGTAGTCATTGTTTGTTCATGCTCATTTATATGTCCACCTGTTGCCCTCCTACTCTGATTCGAGGCCACTCCATATGTTCTTTGTGTCCGTTTTTTATTCTCCCCTTCTTGTTGCCAGTTGTATACATTCCCTTTGCTGTAATCGTCACTGTCTCTATTCCATTTTTGTCGTTTGGTGGCTTGTTGTTCCTCTTTAAATTTTTGCAAATATTGGTTACATCTCCCAAAATATATTTCACAATCTTCCTGGGATAATAGACCTTTCAATCGATCCTCTATTTCAAGAAGCATAGGTTTAGATCTAGTCAAATCCTTTTGTAAGTGTTCAATGTTTAACAACATGACGTCATAAGCATATTTATTCGAAATCTGTGTAAACTTCATAGTGAAATCAAGATCAGTTGTAAACATGTTAGGTCTTAATTGGGACCTGATACCACGTGGTATCCTGTGTACCTTGTGATATTCACATAAGGTCGCAAGGTGTAGCTCCATAGCAACAGTTCTTTTACTTTCTGATTCATATTTTCTTTTCAAGTCCAGAATGGACGGCATAGTTAGAAATGAGGCATCGCTTACCACCTCCTGTAGCAACCTATCCACATCGCCTCTAGTATAGGAGAAAACGTCCGGGGAATCCATGACGATGAAAATGGTGCAATCAATCTTCAATTTGGTGCAGAGCTGTATATTGTCAATAGCTATAAAACAGAAAAACAGCAGCACTCCGTTAATGAGAATGTGGGTGCAAAATCCTCCAGGGCAACCAGACCTTCGGCCCATGTTCATCCACAAATATCGCAAAATGAGGCAGCACTCCAAAGATGTGATATATGGTGTTTTATTCACCCAGATGCAACGTTTCGGCCTGCTCACTGCGGCCTTTCTCAAGCATAGTGACAAGTGCACACACACAAGTATATAGTCAAATAAGGCGGGATTACAAATAAGGGGGTGTGTATAATATCCAATCAACATCAAAGTGTAATCATGTCAACACACATAATAATACAAACATATATCATGTGCTAGATCGTGTGCATAACATATTGTGAAATATACTTTTATCCATAGTGCTAATATGACCCATTCAATGGGAACTACACCTCAAGTACACAAATACATGTGTTTCGTGACTAAAATCAAGTATCATTAAAACTTACAAGATCATCCACAAAGAGTATATAAGGCCCAAGCATTTTGTGGAGGCCGGACATAATGAGAAGGATCTGAGATTTATGGTCATTGACCATGTTCCACCACTCCCACGTGGAGGTAACAGGGAGAGGGTTTTATGTCGCAAGGAGTTACAATGGATCTATAGATTGCAGACATTAAAGCCATACGGTTTAAATGTTGACTTTAATTTGAATTGTTGAAGGTAGAGCTATCGCCCCTGTGCAGCTTTCCGTTGAAACCTCTGGTTGGGAGAAAATGAGGTGACAATTGTGCTTTGATATATTTTAGTATGCAATTCTAATTGAACGTATTGTTGTTTCCCTTTTTTTTAGACTCCATTTGGACTGTACAAGCAATCCCTCAAGATCACCACACATGAGTATTATATACCCGTTTTATATGGATACGTTCTTTAAATGTTGTTATATACTATATCTCAAGGATTATGGTCAGTGTATAGGGCACGTACATACTAAGTGGGTATTTGTGTCTTAGCATTACGTGTAATGCATTGAGATATAAAGTTGTTCCTTAAATGGTCACTACATATACACTACCCACACATCGTTACTACTAACGATTTAGGTTGCACATTGACCCGAGTGAGTTGGTCATGTGACAACATTATGCTTGGCTTAATTACCGTTGTTTTAATCCATGGAGTCATTAAACTCACTAGTCATGGTTATCAATGTATATATACACCAGTGGAATGCACTATATTTATAACATTAATGAAGAACATAATATACAATGAATGATTAATTATTGATCACACGATGTAGAATGAATGCCGTCACTTGAGGTGCCCATACACATTGACTCATGTACCTTGTACGCATGCGCCCGATATTCGGATCATTCCTTATCAAAAATTTGTATTGCGCAGACGCGCGACTTTTGACATCTGACAGGTGTCGAGTCACGTGATGCATAGTGCGCTTGCGTCATCCGGGACACATGATCGCAACACTATACAATATATCACAGTGCGCACGTCTTGGAATGAACGTCTGCGCACTCTGATTCATGAGACGCCGGAAGCGGCTTCTTTGAAACGGGCCTTATATACTCTTTGTGGATGATCTTGTAAGTTTTAATGATACTTGATTTTAGTCACGAAACACATGTATTTGTGTACTTGAGGTGTAGTTCCCATTGAATGGGTCATATTAGCACTATGGATAAAAGTATATTTCACAATATGTTATGCACACGATCTAGCACATGATATATGTTTGTATTATTATGTGTGTTGACATGATTACACTTTGATGTTGATTGGATATTATACACACCCCCTTATTTGTAATCCCGCCTTATTTGACTATATATACTTGTGTGTGTGCACTTGTCACTATGCTTGAGAAAGGCCGCAGTGAGCAGGCCGAAACGTTGCATCTGGGTGAATAAAACACCATATATCACATCTTTGGAGTGCTGCCTCATTTTGCGATATTTGTGGATGAACATGGGCCGAAGGTCTGGTTGCCCTGGAGGATTTTGCACCCACATTCTCATTAACGGAGTGCTGCTGTTTTTCTGTTTTATATATATATATATATATATATATATATGGTGAGCTCATGTATAAGGCCCCTTTCACACGGGCGAGATTTCCGCGCGTTCACGCATTGCACCCACACTGAATCCTGACCCATTCATTTCAATGTGTCTTTTCACATGGGCAAATTTTTTCATGCATCAGTTCGCCGTTGCGTGAAAAACGCAGCATGTTCTATATTCTGCGTTTTTCACGCAGCCCTGGCCCCATTGAAGTGAATGGGTTTGCGTGAATCACGCATTGCATCCACACGCAAGTGCGGATACAATGCGTGATTCACTGATGGTTGCTAAGAGATGTTGTTTGTAAACATTCAGTTTTTTATTACGCGCGTGCGACATGCATCCATACGCATCGCACCCGCGCGGAAAAAAACTGAACGATTGCGTGCGGATTGGTGCGAGTTTTCCTGAATGCATCCGGACTGAATCCGTATCATTCGTGTTTGAAAGGGGCCTAAGTGTGTCCATGTATGGGGTGACTGTGTATGAGTGCGTCCATGTATGTGGTGAGCACGTGTATGAGTGTATTCATTTATGTGGGGAGTGCGTGTATCAGTGTGTCCATGTATGTGGTGAGTGCATGTATGAGTGCATCAATGTATGTGGTGAGTGCATGTATAAGTATGTCTATGTATGTGGTGAGTATGTGTATGAGTGCATCCATGTAAGTGGTGAGCGCGTGTTTGAGTGTATTCATCTATGTGGTGAGTGCGTCTGTGTATGTGGTGACTGTGTATGAGTGCCTCTATGTACATATGTGGTGAGTGCATGAATCAGTGCATCCATGTAAGTGGTGAACACGTGTATGAGTCTGTCTATGTATGCGGTGAGCACATGTATGAATATGTACATTAAGTTGGGGAGGGGCCCATACAGAAATTTGCTGTGAGGCCCAGTCAGTTCTAGCTACGCCCCTGTACTGCATGTATTATACCTTGTACCTGACATACTGTATGAGTACACTGCTTTATATGCTATATATCTGTACACACAGCATCTATTATACCTTGTAACTGCTGTATCAGTACTCTGTGTGTATACTGTGTGTGAGGTGCGAGGTATAAAAGATGCAATGGGTACAGATATATGTGGACAGTCATATTATGATCACTGTATAAGGTACATGAGGTATTGGGGGTTGTAGTTAAGGTTATGGTTTTAGGGTTAGGATTAGTATTAACATTAGGGCCAGTATTAGGGTTAGGCTTAGTATTAGGGGCCATTATTAGAGTTAGGCGTAGTATTAGGGACCAGTATTGGGGTAAGGGTCAGTATTGGGGTTAGGGGTCAGTATTATGGTTAAGGGCCAGTATTAGAGTTAGGCATAGCATTAGATTTAGGGGCCAGTATTAGGGTTAGGTGTAGTATTAGCATAAGGCTACATTCAGACAACTGTAAGTGTTTTGCAGTCCGCAAATCATGTATACTAGCCGTGTGCATTCTGGATTTTGTGGAATGCACAGGGCCAGCCCCATATAGAAATACCTATTCTTGTTTGCAGACAAGAATAGGACATGTTCTATCTTTTTTTAAGGGGCCACGGAACAGAACTACAAATGTGGACAGCATCTTTTGTGACCCCATTGAAATGCTAAATTACGGAATGGATGCGGACCCAGAAATATGGTTGTCTGAATGCACCCTTAGGGCCAGCATTAGGATTAGGGTCAGTATTAGTTAGGGGCCAATATTGGGGTTAGGGTTAGCATTAGGGTACATTCACACAACCGTATTTCCATTCATTTCAATGGGGCCGCAAAAGATGTGGACAGGACACCATGTGCTGTCCACATCCGTAGTTCTGTTCCACGGCCCACAAAAAAGATAGAGCAAGTCCTATTCTTGTCCACAATCGCAGACAAGAATAGACATTTCTATCATAGGGCCGGCCATGTGTTCCACAAAATGCGGAACGCACACGGCCAGTATCCATGTTTTGCGGATCCGCAAACGCACACGGCCAGTATCCATGTTTTGCAGGTCTGCAATTTGCAGGCCGCAACACACATATGGTCGTGTGAATGTAGCCTTAGGGTTAGGTGTCATTATTAGGGTTAGGGGTCAGTATGGTGTAGAATTAGCATTGGGGCCAGTATAAGGGTTAGTGGTCAGTATTAGGGTTAGGGGTCAGTAGTGTTAGGCTACAGTATTAGTGGTCAGTATTAGGGGTCAATATTAGTATTAGGTGTCAGGGGCCAGTACTACCATTAGGGCAGTTTGTACTCACCTGTCCCGGTGGTGACGTGATCCCACAATGCAGACCCTGCCTCTTCTGGCGGGTCTGCTCCTGAGGAACATCGCAGGTGGCGTGATGGCGTCATCGCGCCGCCTATATCACGTCAATGCATCGCGGGAACAGCCGGGCAGGGAACCAGTGGTTCCCTTGTCCCGCTGGCGCTACTGCAAGCTCAATTGTATCTGTGTCTAGTGAATGCAGATATAAATGAGTTGTGGGGCCACAGCAGCCCTGGACATCAACCGGCCCGGGGGACATGTGCCCCTCTGCCCTCCTGCCCAGCCAGCCCCTGCTAGTTCCACACTTATGGTATATTCCTACTGGCATGGTAATGGCTATTCATGGATATTAAACTTATACTTTAAGCAAGCTGCTATGGGATCACCTTTGTATAATATTTGCATGTTTGTTGGTCCACATGTCTTCAAAACCTTGGGGGTCATTTATCAAACTGGAATAAAGTAGAACTGGCTTACTTGCCAGATTCCACTTATCATTTTTCACAACTCCTTTGGAAAATGAAAAGTGGAATCTGATTTGCTATAAGCAACTAAGCCAGTTCTACTCTCCACCAGTTTGATAAATGTTCCCCCTTGTGTTTATGTAGTAGGATGCTCCCTCGATCAAGATATATCCTTACTGGCTGCTGTTATCTATAATATTTTGTGTGGTATCCAATACACTATGTGGGAGATTTATCAAGACTGGTGCTTTCTGTGCCGGTCTTGAAATCCCCAGGCTGCACAACCACTTTAATTAATTGCGATCACTAACAATATTGGCAGGTCTTAAGAAATGTAGTGAAGTAAATGAAAATAGTCTACATAGTCCTGTGTGAGAGTTACACTTCTGGATGAGTTTCCTATGCCTGACTCTTTGTTGTGGTGCACTACTCCTGCAGTACTGGGTATTAGATATCATGTTTACTACGCTTTAGTTTATGTAGTACTTTATACCACTTACTGTAATTAATGTAACAGCAACCATGTGCGGTATATGCTAGTAGCAGAAATACCATAACTGATATAACTGACAGTCTCCAGCATATCATGTATCCCAGTTAAAGATGTTCCATCTGTATGTATGTAGCAGCCAAAGGCCAAGAAATTCATGGTCATGAGCCACAAGGGACCTACAATAATGAATTACTGAACTCTCTCCTGTTTTTCCCATCACAACGTCAAACTAGTCACAGGGGCATCTGATTCAACTGAGATGTAGCAGATTAAAAAGTCACTTAGTGCTGAGTCACATAAATAATGCTTGCTACACGGCAGACTTTGCTCATTTGACCGCAGCATTTTCACATCACTATAGATAAACGGTGATTAGAGCGAGTACAGCTAGGTTTTCTTTCACAGGGGGAAAAGTTTGCAGCACTAGCTCTGCATCTAAGTACTCAGGTCCTGGCATGTTGGTGCCCCATGACACCCAACACCAGCGGCATGTGTTCACCAACCCACCAACGTATGTTCCAGCTTATGATAATCCCACGGGAGCAAATGCTTTTAGTACAAATCTATAAAATCTAAGGAACATTGGTTGAGCAGCACTGGACAACAGTGCTTGACTTATACCCCTGAAGATACATCTGGATTACAGTGGTGTCCCTGCTTACCTTTGCTCTTGCGTCGAGATATCCCAAGATTATTTACATACAGGGCAGCCACCCATGGCAGCAGGGTTCCTGGCATACTACGGTCTGACTTTTTGTTTAGGTTGGCAAAATCAGGGCATCCCAAACTCCACCCCTGGGAACACTCCAACTCCTGGGTGGGGTTATATTTAGCCCCACCCATTCTCAACCTGGGACAGACCGAATTTGCTGGGACTGTCTCTGAAAACCAGGGAGGGTCCATACAAATTTGGGAGAGATGGCAACTATGCTGTCCAATGCTGCAATAGACAGAGGAGTCTAGAGAGGCTTGATAATTGCAGGAGACAGGCAGCAGTCCAGTCAGGCCCCCTCCCTCCTTCACAGCTTGTAAAAGAGAGGGCATTCCGGACACAGTCACAGGAGGTCCCATCTATGCAGTGAAGGGACTTCAGCCTGGCAGGTAACATCTACTATCTGTACTCAGAAAGTAATCACTGTGTGTTTTCTGTACTCAATTATCACTGTGTTATCTTTGATGTTACATAGGACTGCAGATAACATCTACTACATTATCTCTACTCAGAGAGTCATTACTGAGTAATCTCTGGTGTTACATAATACTGCAGGTGACATCTACTACATTATCTGTACTCAGAAACGTATCACTGTGTTATCTGTGGTGTTACATAGGACTGCAGGTAACACCTTCTACATTATTTGTACAGAGAGAGTTATCACGGTGGTATCTGTGGTGTTACATAGGACTGCAGGTAACATCTACTACCTGTACTCAAAGAGTCATCACTGTGTTATCTGTGATGTTACATAGGACTGCAGATAACATCTACTACATTATCTCTACTCAGAGAGTCATTACTGTGTAATCTCTGGTGTTACATAATACTGCAGGTGACATCTACTACATTATCTGTACTCAGGAACGTATCACTGTGTTATCTATGGTGTTACATAGGACTGCAGGTAACACCTTCTACATTATTTGTACGGAGAAAGTTATCACGGTTTTATCTGTGGTTTTACATAGGACTGCAGATAACATCTACTACCTGTACTCAAAGAGTCATTACTGTGTTATCTGTGGTGTTACATAGGACAAGTGACATCTATTAAATTATGTCAAATAAATTGATATCCACCAAATCAATAACAATTCTGACCGGAACAAACTCTATATTGATACTTACAACAAAAAAGGGCCGAGTATTTAATGTTCCGTTAAAATTTATATATTTTATTAGATATTATAAAACAACAAGTTTTTATCAATGGTACACTGCAGTAGGGAAACCAATTATAAAGCACCAAATAGTCACTTAGAAACAGATGTCACGAGTCATGATTGCAGTAAAAAACACCTTCATAAATGCTCAAAAATCAAACAAAATTATTGCGTATAATATGAGGTGATATCGCAAAGTACAAAAATCTGTATCTACACAAACTCATGGCAAAAGCTATAAAGTACTGGGGTAAAATGAGGTGGTGATCAGGATCAGGAGAACATGCTCCTGAAGAAGCAAACGCGAAACACGCGTTGAGGAGAAGCGCCATTTCGTCACGTTGTTCATATCTATTGGGGTAGGTGTTCAGTATTATCAGGCTATTGCACTATATAATTGCCATTATTTCTTTTACAGCCCACAGTTATCTTATATTATGATATTATCATACTAGTTGCATCACTGGCATAGGGCTGTATTTCATTACTGGTCATTTTTGGCTTATAGCAATCCTGATCACCACCTCATTTTACCCCAGTACATTATAACTTTTGCCATGAGTTTGTGTAGATACAGATTTTTGTACTTTGCGATATCACCTCATATTATACGCAATATTTTTGTTTGATTTTTGAGCATTTACGAAGGTGTTTTTTACTGCAATCATGACTCATGTGACATCTGTTTCTAAGTGACTATTTGGTGCTTTATAATTGGTTTCCCTACTGCAGTGTACCATTGATAAAAACTTGTTGTTTTATAATCTCTTAATAATATAAAAATGAATTTCTGTCTGTCTGTTCTCTATGCGCGACCAAACTACTGGACCGATTTTCACCAAATTCGGCACACAGGTACATCAGGTGTCCGGGAAGGTTTTAGACCAGGTCTCATCTCTCTAGGACGTACCGTTCCCGAGATATTCCCAAAATATGATCTCCATTAGCCAACATTACAACTGGGAGCTTTGGTTTTAAACTCCAACTGCCATTCTCTGCAAAGGCACAGGGAGGGCAGGTTTCCATAACAACCAGGTAATTATCAGCAGCTGAGGATCTCATCCATTTCTATTCACTGACACTGTTAAAGGTATTCCGGTTACCATAAATATAACTTATGTTTTTTTCTATTACTACAGTTTAGTAGTAATAAAAGATGTTTTCCTCCACTGCTGCCTATTGCGTGGGCTCATAAATAAGCATGGTATTGACCTTTAATTCAGGCCACCCTAAAAGAAGTACTTAAAACCCCCGCCCCAGGTCTCACTAAGCCACACCCCCAACTCTGTCAGGCCACACCCCCTTTCACTCCGCAGCCAACAGAGATTGAAAAAATAAAGGTAAAAATCAACTTCTGTCAGCTGCAGGGATGGGTGGGAGGTTGACTTTCTTTCTGCAACAACACACACAAACATTAAATAAAATAGATTAAATCCACCCATGCAAAGCGTCTTGCTAATCCACGCCCCCGACTCTGTCAGGTCACGCCCCCTCGCACTCCGCAGCCAACGGGAATTGAAAAAATGAAGGTAAAAATAAACTTCTGTTTGCTGCAGGGGTGGGAGGGTGAATTTCTCTCTGCAACGACACACAAAAATTTTAGATGAAATAGACTAATTATAGACTACAACCATTCGAAGCCTTTTGCTAAGCCACGCCCCGTCTCTGTCAGGCCACGCCCCCTCTCACTCCGCAGCCATTCTGCAACGACACACAGAAACATTAAATGAAATAGATTAAATGCACCTATGCGAAGCGCTTTGCTAAGCCACGCCCTGATTCTGTAAGGCCACGCCCCCTTCCACTCCGCAGCCAACAGGGATTGAAAAAATAAAGGTAAAAATCAACTTCTGTCAGCTGCAGGGATGGGTGGGAGGTTGACTTTCTTTCTGCAACGACACACAGAAACATTAAATGAAATAGATTAAATACACCCATGTGAAGCGTCTTGCTAATCCACGCCCCCGACTCTGTCAGGTTACGCCCCCTCCCACTCCGCAGCCAATGGGGATTGAAAAAATAAAGGTAAAAATAAACTTCTGTTTGCTGCAGGGGTGGGAGGGTGAATTTCTCTCTGCAACGACACACAAAAATTTTAGATAAAATAGACTAATTATAGACTACAACTGTTCGAATCGTCTTGCTAAGTCACGCCCTCAACTCTGTCAGACCACGCCCCCTCTCACTCTGCAGCCATTCTGCAACGACACACAGAAACATTAAATGAAATAGATTAAATCACCTATGCGAAGCGCTTTGTTAAGCCACGCCCCCGACTCTGTCAGGTCACGCCCCCTCCCACTCCGCAGCCAACGGGAATTGTAAAAATAAACTTCTGTTTGCTGCAGGGGTGGGAGAGTGAATTTCTCTCTGCAACGACACACAAAAATTTTAGATGAAATAGACTAATTATAGACTACAACCGTTCGAAGCCTTTAGCTAAGCCACACCCCGTCTCTGTCAGGCCACGCCCCCTCTCACTCCGCAGCCATTCTGCAACGACACACAGAAACATTAAATGAAATAGATTAAATGCACCTATGCGAAGCGCTTTGCTAAGCCACGCCCCGATTCTGTAAGGCCACGCCCCCTCCCACTCCGCAGCCAACAGGGATTGAAAAAATAAAGGTAAAAATCAACTTCTGTCAGCTGCAGGGATGGGTGGGAGGTTGACTTTCTTTCTGCAACGACACACAGAAACATTAAATGAAATAGATTAAATACACCCATGTGAAGCGTCTTGCTAATCCACGCCCCCGACTCTGTCAGGTTACGCCCCCTCCCACTCCGCAGCCAATGGGGATTGAAAAAATAAAGGTAAAAATAAACTTCTGTTTGCTGCAGGGGTGGGAGGGTGAATTTCTCTCTGCAACGACACACAAAAATTTTAGATAAAATAGACTAATTATAGACAACTGTTCGAATCGTCTTGCTAAGTCACGCCCCCAACTCTGTCAGACCACGCCCCCTCTCACTCTGCAGCCATTCTGCAACAACACACAGAAACATTAAATGAAATAGATTAAATCACCTATGCGAAGCGCTTTGTTAAGCCACGCCCCCAACTGTGTCAGGTCACGCCCCCTCCTACTCCGCAGCCAACAGGGATTGAAAAAATGAAGGGAAAAATAAACTTCTGTCAGCTGCAGGGGTGGGAGGGTGAATTTCTCTCTGCAATGACACACAAAATTTTAGATGAAATAGACTAATTTCAGACTACAACCGTTCGAAGCATCTTGATAATCCACACCCCCAACTCTGCCAGGCCATGCCCCCTCCCACTCCGTAGGCAACGGGGATTGAAAAAAATCAGCTGCAGGGGTGGGAGGGTGAATTTCTCTCTGCAATGACACACAAAAATCGTAGATGAAATTGACTAATTTTAGACTACGACCATTCAGTACTAATAAAAGATGTTTTTTTCCACTGCTACCCATTGCGGGTCCCCATAAATTACCATGTCATCGACCTGTAATTCATGCCACTCTGACCCCCGCCCCAGATCTCGCGAAACCACGCTCCGACTCTGTCAGGCCACGCCCCCTCCCACTCCGCAGCCAACGGGGATTGAAAAAATGAAGGTAAAAATCAACTTCTGTCAGCTGCAGGGGCGGGAGGGAGGTTGGATTTCTTTCTGCAACAACATACAGAAACATTAAATGAAATAGATTAAATATACCCGTGCAAAGCAATGTTTTCTTCCACAGTTACCCATGGCGTGTCCTCATAAATTACCATGGCATCAACCTGTAATTCTGGCCACCATCAAAAGAAGGACTTAAAACCCTGCCCTAGGTCTTTCAATGTCACGCCCCCGACTCAGTCAGGCCATGACCCCTCCCACTCCGCAGCCAATGGAGATTGAACAATTGAAGGTAAAAATCAACATCTGTCAGCTGCAGGGATGGGAGGGAGGATGACTTTCTCTCTGCAACGACACACAGAAACATTAAATGAAATAGATTAAATATACCTGCGCAAAGCAATGTTTTCTTCCACTGCTACCCATTGTGTTTCTTCAAATTACCATGGCATTAACCTATAATTCAGGCCACCCTGAAATGAAGGACTTAACCCCCCCCCCCGTGTCCCATTAAACCACACCCCCTCCCACTCCCCCCCACCCATTTTAACGGAACATTAAATACTCGGCCCTTTTTTTGTTGTAAATAATCTATTACATTATCTGTACTCAGAGAGTTATCACTGTGTAATTTCTGGTGTTAATTAGAGCTGCAGGGGACATCTTCTACATTATCTGTACTGAAAGACATATCCCAGTGTTATTTCTGGTGTTACATAGGACTTCATGTGACATCTACTACATTATCTGTACTCAGAGAGCAATGTGTTATCCGTGGTGTAACATTGGACTGCACATAATATCTACTACATTATCTGTTCTGAGAGAGTTATCACTGCATCATTTGTGGTGTTACATACGACTGCAGGTAACATCCCATATATTATTTGTACTCAGAGAGTTATGACTGTGTTATCTGTGATCTTACATAGGACTGATATTGACTGCCACTACATTATCTGTACAGATTTATCACTGTGTTAACTTTGATGTTACATAAGACTGCAGGTACCATCTACAACATTATCTGTATCCAGAGAGATATCACTGTGTTTTCTGTGGCATTACATAGGAGTGCAAGTATCATCTACTACATTATCTGTACTCAGAGTTACCACTGTGTTATCTGTGGTGTTACATAGGACTGCAGGTAACATCTACTACATTATCTGTACTCACAGTTATCACTGTGTTATCTGTGGTGTTACATAGGAGTGCAGGTAACATTTACTATACATTAATTGTACTCAGAAAGTTATCATTGTGTTATCTGTGATTTTACATAGGACTACAGGTAACATCTACTACATTATCTGTGTTCAGAGAGTTATTACTGTGTTATCTGCAGCGTTAAACAGGATTGCAGGCAACATCTACTATCTATACGCAGAGAGTTATCAAAGTGTTACCTGTGGTGTTACATAGGACTGCATGTCCCTCAACTTATCATCTTGTTGCCTGTGCAGCATTTCAATTTCAGGTGGAATTTAGGCCATAGACATCTGATTAGTAGCGGTCCAATGCCCCTTCCGATCATCACACTGTGGTGCTTCTGTGAGTTCTGCTTCCCCTTCATCCATGTACATATTGGAGTATGTGTGCTTTTTTACAAGACAAGATGTACGTATTATTCGGCACAGCCGTATTATGGAGGAACCAAATGTGCATGACTTGCAGGACCGTGGTAGCTTCTTTCACTATGATGATTAGTGGGGACCTGGAGTTTTACCCCCATGGCCTAGAATAGGGAACAGCAAACTCCGGTACTCCAGATGTTTGGAAACTACAACTCCCAGAATCCTCCATTCACTTTTATGGGAGTTACAATAACAGCCTAGTAGATGTGCATGCTGAGAGTTTTAGTTTCACAGCAGCTGGTTGCTGATCCCTAACATAAAATATTGATGAATGGCAGTGCACAATACAGTTTTGTTTGGTGCAATGTTGATGTGTGCTAAGCTAGGGCTACATGGCGATCTGAGGCATGACAACTGTTGGTGCGACTAAGGATAAGGCCCCATTCAGACGACCATGTTTCACGGCCGTATACGGGCCGTGAAAGCCCAGCCTGTGCTGCCCCAGAGGACGGGAGCGCACGGCGTTATTGGTTGCTATGACGCCGTACAGTGAAACACTCTGTTCTTTGGGGCAGCACAGGCCAGGCTTTCACGGCCCATATACGGCCATGAAACACGGTCGTCTGAATGGGGCCTAACAGTGTAGCAGGGTGGCCGCAGGAGTGGGAGGTGTACAGGAAGAGGGGATTGAGGGAAGGTAGTTTGAGGTGGGACGTCCATTCAAAAATGTGCCCCGTCACTTCTAGTTATATCCCTGCCAACACAGTCATTTTTTCAAAGCTGTTAGACTTGCACCACTAATTTCCGGGTACAGTATCTCAAGCTAAGAGGAAAGATAAAGCAGGAATCATATGTCCTTCAGATAGTCTGTTAAAACATAATACTTCTATTGTTTTAAAGGGGTTTTCCGGGAGTTAACTACTGCTGACCCATCCTCAGGATAGGTTATCAGTATCTGATCAGTGGGGGTCCGACACCTGGGACCCCTGCCGATCAGCTGTTTGAGAAGGCTCCGGCGCTCCCTTGAGCGCCGAGGCCTTCTCTCAGCCTTTCCTAGGCCAGTGATGTCAATGTACAGCACTGTGCTTGGTGAGCTGAGAGAAGGCCTCAGCGTTCATGGGAGTGTCAGTGCCTTCTCAAACAGCTGATCGGCGGGGGTCCCGTGTGTCGGACCCCCACCGATCAGATACGATGGCCTATCCTGAGGATAAGTCATCAGTAGTTAACTCCAGGAAAACCCCTTTAATTGACCAGATACAACCATTCCTATCCAGCTAAACATTAAACTAGGGTTTCATTGATATGTCAAGAAAAAAGAAATGCCGCATACTATTGCACATCAAAGAATTAAAATGTATATAATTTATTCAATCAAACTACACAGAAGTTAAAAAGTATTGTATACAATACAGTCATGCATTGGGACCAAACAAAATGTCCCATACAAAACCCTTCAATCACCTATTCCCAGATCTGAACAAATACAAGTATAAGCCGCCCACTAAGTATATAATTCATTAAACAATAAATGTGGCATCAAACAATAAAGTAAATACTCAATATGAATAGAGCAAAGCATGGTGTGAAGGTAAACAAAAGCCAGCTTGGCAGATTAGCCATAGACCTTACAGGGAAATTTCCTGGTGGGCCGATGCCCGGGGGGCCACCTGAGCCCTTCTCACGGCCAGTCAGTTGAAGTTTTGGGGATGTATTTTGTGCTGGTAGCAGTATTTTGTGATGGACGGTAGTAATTGGCGTTGTTGGGGTGGTATAATGTGCCACAATATGATATTGCTGGCCTACTGCCTACTTGTGTTGGCCCTCGTATCCATCAATTTGGACCGGACTACAAAATGGGGCGACTTTTAGTATTTTTTCTAGGACCACTTTAAGTTCCCAGTCCACCCCTGGATGTTTATTTATCAAATATACCACGCGTTGTAAGTTACATTATATGATGTGTGGTACAGGGTTTGGGGCATAACAATCGCCATCATGCATGTCTTTAGATGTAATTGTTCTGCTAGATGGAAGGAGGAAATTCTTATGTAAAACCTTGTATTACATGTTTGGGACTTTTGCTAAAATCAGTTGTATATTCTTACCAGGGAATGGCCAGGATAAATATAATAAGTTACAGATCAAAGCCATCTTGATTATTAGAAAAGAAGATCTGGGTCCATTACGATGAAATTGTCCTCATTTTTGTGAATATTTGTCGTATTTACATTGTAAATCTAATAGCTATTTGCTGTGTTATAGACAGTGATACATTGTACAGTAAAGGATTTAAACACACTTGTACAATCCCCCATCAGGCCTTGAAAATGCGTCAGGGATGTAAAATGGCCGTTAGCCATAGGGTTTAGAGATCTCTACAATATTCCTAAAATAACGATATTAAGAAATTTATCACAATAACGATATATTGCAATAGATACCCTAGGTAATCGCTAGAATGAGGGGAGAGAAACGCTCACATATTGTGCTCCCTCTTTCTTCACTGCAATAGAAGTCTATGGGCCCGTCTCAAGTCCATAATCTACAGCGAGGAGAGAGAGAGAATGAGGGGAGAGAAGAGCTCACATATCTCGCTAACACTATCATTGGGGTCTCAGCACTCAGAACCCCACCGATCAAAACTTTTGACATGTCTCTATGACAAAGAAGGTGCCATGTGATATGCAATCCGTGGCTCCCAAACTGTATTGAAAATTACAACTGAGCAGGTCCTGTAGGTCTATAACTATCATAGATTGCTGAGTTTTGTAGTTCCATATAGAAGTGGAGACTTTAACAGGAACAGTAAATAGTATCTTAAGTATTTCCAGTATAAAAAGGTATATATGGGGGCACTGGGGGCATTTCTTACTGGCACATAATTTGGGGGGCATTTCTTACTGGCACATAATTTGGGGGGCATCTATGGGTGGGGAGCACTTCTTACTGGCACATTATTGGGGTGAAATTTTGGGGGCACTTCTGGCACATTATTGGGGCACTTCATACTGGCACATTATTGGGGGGCACTATGGGGGCATTTCTTACTGGCACATTGGAAGCATTATTACTTCTGGGGCACAATGGGGACATTCGTACTGTTGGGGGCACTATTACTAACAAGTGCACTCTGGCAGAGAATTATTAGTTGGGACTTTGGGGAGCACTATTACTGCGGGGGTCGCCCTGGCACAGTATCAGCATA
The DNA here is from genome assembly GCA_900303285.1 of Rhinella marina. NCBI lineage: Eukaryota > Metazoa > Chordata > Amphibia > Anura > Bufonidae > Rhinella > Rhinella marina. The sequence goes on along the minus strand of ONZH01014930.1, from coordinate 128,740 downwards.
GCACAGTTATTTCTGGGGACGTTATGTTTACACTATTACTGTCAGGGGCAGTATTTGCTGGGCGCAGTTATTTTAGGACACTGTGTGCCAATAATTATTGAAGGGCACTATCTGTGTGGTACTAGTGGCACAGTACTGAGGGTGGTAGGATGATTTGTCCAGAAGACGGGAGGATGATGGAAAAGTAGTAAACTAAGATTTTTTTTCTGTCAAACTGCAGAGATGAGAAATGGCTGAAAAATGGTGTCTGGTCTGAAAGGAGAAGATGAGGAAAGAGAAGATCTACATCAGAGGAGATGTCACTGGATGTAAGAGGTATGGGGCGCTGTATTAGGCTACATTCACACGAACATTGCAGTCTGCAAATTGCGGATCCGCAAAAAAAGGATGATGTTCCATATGGTATCCGTTTTTTTTTGCAGATCCACTGTAACAATACCTATCCTTGTCCGCAAAACGGACAAAAATAGGAATGGATATACAGATGCGGACAGCACACAGTGCTCATTGAAGTGAATGGGTCCGCATCTGAGCCGCAAAATATGCGGATTGGAGGCTGCAAAAACATTCATTCGTGTGAATGTAGCCTTACCCTGTATGTTCTGTAGTGATATACATAATGTTAGGAGGGAAAAGGTTAGGGTGAGAATTTGGCATGGGGGGGTTCAATTTTTGACTTGGCCGGCAGAAAAGCGGTGCACCAGTGCTGGGGGAAGGGGGGGGGCTCAAGCTGAACTCTTGCACCAGGGCCCATGAGCCTTTAGCTACTCCCCTGGATGAGGACCAAAGCCTAATGGAGGATTTAGAGGAGCAGATAACAATTACAATTCAATTGTTATAAGGCTGTGTTCACACAAAGCATTTTGAAAATCCACCTCCAAAAATCAGGTGTATATTTCAATGGAAAACTACATTTTTTGATCCTGTTTTTTGGTGCAGATCTGCACAGAAGCATATGGAGAGTAATTTTGGCACTTCCTATTCATTTCAATATGAGATTCGGTGCGGATTCTGCGCCAAGATAGGGAAAACTGCTTCTTTTTTCTGGCGTGGTTCAAGAACTGCTTCCAATTAAAATGAATGGGAGACTTTTTGAAGTAGGTTGTTGGCCCTGATTCTGACATGGAAAACACGCCAAAATCAATGCCAAAAAGCTCAATGTGAACAGGTCCTAATGATTCATGTTGGATGATATTCATGAAATGTAAATGTATGTAGCCACTGAAGCATTGTACATAAAATGCTTGTAATCATTTATATGAACAAATAAATTATTGCTTAGCATTATTAAATTGTATTAATTTAAGTTACATCGTGTGATCTTTCAGCGATGTGAACAATGTAAAGAGAAAGGTTTTCTGTAAATTGTAGCTTTCTAAATACACTGAACGATCCTCAATTAAGCAAGTAAACGATCTCATGGGAATGAATTTATACACAATAATCTTTGCATGAAAAGGCTGATCTGTCATCAGTTCTAAATTCAATTGTGACGTTAATCACCTAAACGATTATCCACTCATATGGATCTGCCATAAGTGGTACCTGTCACTTGCTTCAAACCTGCTCCTTGCCAACTGGGACTGAGGCACAAATGCCCCCCTTGAAATAATGCCGCTTGAGTGCACGGCTGAAGTGTTTTTTTAAAGTGTGGTTCAATTCCAGAAGGTGAGCAAAAAAGGCTTGTGTTCTGGGGCCAACATATAGAGAAATCCAGCCTGGAGCTACAGGATTATTACCATAATACAAAATGATGGTTTACTGCTAAAATATGCAATGCTTAATGACTGTGCTGTAGTCCCTTCATTCCTAGGATTCTTAGCATTTATTGGGATCAGTAGAGATCCTAGAGGTCAGACCCCCACTATCATAAACTGAACAGCAAACTAAGCTGTATAAACCAGTGTCAGGCAGCTGTTGCCAAGGCCAATACGATGGTGGGTTGCATCAAAAAGGGCATAGATATCCATTATGAGAACATAGTCCTGCCACTTTACTTTACGTCACTAGTCAGACCACAAATGGAGTACTATGTACAATTGTGGACTCCTGTCAAGAGTGTAATAATATTACAGGTCATAGTTACTAGAGAGGGGTCATTGATCCAGAGAGTTATTCTGATTGCCTGATTGGAGTTGGGAAGGACTCCTAAAGTGAGGAAAATTGTCTTCCATCTCATGTTTTTTTTTTTGCCTTTCTCTGGATCAACTTGCAGGATAACAGGCTGAACTGGATGGACAGATGTCTTTTTTCAGCCTTATAAACTGTGTTACTGTGTTACATATCTTAACTATACAGCATGTAATCACTTTATAAGATGTGACTAGCCCTTAAAGGGTCTCCAGGATTTAAAAACAAAATTTCTAAGCATATTTAATGTGATCAAATCAAAATGATTGTTCATTCCCCTGTTGCTCTAATCATGTCGCTTAGATGGTCTGGTCTTTCTTTACTTTGCCGTCAGGATGATGTGCCCGTCTACCCACCTGACTGCTGCAGCCAGTGACCAGCCTTGCAATCTCCTGCCAAACATGTTGAGGCTAGTGCAGTATTAAAAGTTATAATTTCTCTTTTTTTTAATTGTATCACATTACCTGCTTTTAGAAAATATGTCAAAACCTTAGTCAATCCCTTGAAGTGCTTCAAAATGCACTCTCCTGTATATATTACACATGGAGGTTGCAGAAGTCATTACATTGTAAATTAATCCACTGAACTGGAGCAGACTGTCCGTAAATGTCATTCCAAAAGTGACTAGTAACCAAGAATGTCCTTAAGCCTGGTGACTTCAGAACGCAGTTGCCCAGATGTATTTGTGCCAAAAATCTGTCTAAAAAGTTCAATTGAGCTAGTGTGTTTTACTAGCAGAAAAGTTCTATCCGACAATAGACTACTATTAGTCAGAAGGACATGTTTTGAAATTCACATTCGATTTTGATAGAATCTGTTGGGGCAATTTGATTTGGGTCCAAATAAATTCAATCCGAATTGACCTGAAAAGTTGTGGAAGACATTCTGGAGTCTCCTAGGACTGTATGCAACTCTCACGCTCTTTAACACCAACCCCGCATTAGTAATCTTAAAGTGACACAACATATATAGCGTTAGGTAAATACATGGCTCCTGGAGGTGACAAACAGCCTTCTTAAATGCAAACTGCGCTGTAGGATTATCACATTTAAAGAGAAATTACACTTTTTTTTTTAATTTTTGAGACCCCACCGATAATTAGAATGTGGGGTCAGAAGTACTCAGCGAGTGCAGTTTTTCCTTGCTGCTGAGTGTGAGACTGTAGACCAAATCAATAGAAAGTCTGTTGAGTTCTTCTACAGTCTTGCTCTCAGCAGAGAGAAGAAGATGCCCTTGTCTGAACGCTTCGGACCCCTCATTCTAACGATTGGTGGGGGTCTCAGAGCTGGGACCCCCGCCGATCAACACTTCTGATATGTCCCTATGAATAAGCAAAAACAGTCCAGCTCACCTGCAGCATAGATAGGCAGCTTGCACGGATAGCCTGGGCAAAGGCCTGAGATCCAAGAGAAGGGAAAAATCCAGCAACGGTGAAGTGTTATTTCAGGCGCTTTATTTGAAAATTCAGAACAGCCAAGTGCAGTGTACAGACTCCAAAAACAATTTACGCATTTCGGACAGAGTCCTTTCTCAGTTATGATTAAGGACTCTGTCCAAAATGCGTAAACTGTTTTTGGAGTCTGTACACTGCACTTGGCTGTTCTGAATTTTCAAATAAAGCGCCTGAAATAACACTTCACTGTTGCTGGATTTTTCCTGTCTCATGTCCCTATGACATATTAAAAATTGATGTATACACATCTTCATCTTGACTTCTGATCTGAAAAATGGCAGATGCCATTTTGAGAAATTCGCCCAAATTGAATCGCCAAAAATTTAGATTCTGAATTGACCCAATTATTTGGAAATTTTGGGTTGAATTTAATTAATTTATTGATTGGCTTATGTCTACTATTAAAGGGGTTGTCCGGGTTCAGAGCTGAACCCGGACATACCTTTAAATTCACCCAGGCAGCCCGCCTGGACAGGGAATCGGAGCATCCTATGCTCCGATGCCCTCCTTTGCCTTGCGCTAATTAGCGCAGGGCAAAGGCATTTAGCCCAGTTCCGGTGGCGTACCGGGCTCTGCCAGGTGGAGGCTTCCGCCTGGCAGTGAACCTGGTGACGTCACCGGCGCTGATGGGCGGGCTTTAGCGCTGCCCTAGCCAGTAAAACGGCTAGGGCAGCGCTAAAGCCAGCCCATTACAGCCGGTGACGTTACCGAACTCACTGCCGGGCAGTGCCTCCGTCCGGCAGTGTGTTATGTAAATAAAAGAGCCCATGAGATGCTCCGATGCCCTTGTTCAGGCAGGCTGCCTGGGTGAATATAAGGGTATGTCCAGGTTCAGCTCTGAACCCGGACAACCCCTTTAAGTTGTGTGGCAACAACCAGGCATTGTTTCATCTGTAATTTAACACAGTCTTTCAGCTTTGTTTGATCTGTTCATCCTAACGAAATTCGAGTACTATGAGACAGAGTATTTGGGAAAATATTTAAAATAATAGAATCATTTAAGACTTGTTTTTAAATAAGTGAAATATTTGAATCAACCATTACTGCCCAAACATGACTGTTGCCTTCAGCAAAACATATGCACTGGAGGAGAAAGAACAGAACATATCATTTAGCAGTACAACGGCCTTAATTAATTTTAGGAATGGCCTTTGTAATGCATTGAAGTCAGACTCTGACCAGAGATTTTAATCACCTGCTCAAAATCTGGAAGAATATAGTACCCCAGTGAGGAAATACATAATATGAGGATATATTCACAGTGCATGTACATTCTTTTTGCAATTGTGATGTACACAAAAACAAAACAGATGACATAAGAAACCTATGGTGATCTAAGTTTGATTCTAGAATGCAAGAATGCATCAAGAAACCTAAACGCTGCAGCTTTTGAATAAAGTGTGCTAAACCACATATGCTGTATATATGTGAAGCTATATACTATATATACCCCTATAATCAAGGTTGGTCTTAAGGGTCACACAGGTCACATCAGCTGCCATTACACTGAGGGGGGTAACACAGGGCCTGATGACCTGGCACTAAGAGCTTACACTCATGATCCTGCATTTCATGCCCAAGGCTATGGAAAACCATCTCATGATTAAGGCTACTTGCACACTTGCGTTTGCAGAATCCATTTATGAGATCCTTCCAGGCTTTCACAAACGGATTCGTCATGATAATACAACCGTCTGCATCCGTTCTGAATGGATCCGTTTGTATTATCTTTTACATAGACAAGACGGATCCATCATGAACTCCACTGAAAGTCAATGGAGGACGGATCCGTTTTCTATTGTGTCAGACAAAACGGATCTGTCCCCATTGACTTACATTGTAAGTCATGACGGATCCATTTGCATCAGTTTCTTCATGTAGACACCAAAACGCAGCAAGCAGCGTTTTAGTGTCCACCTCCAAAACGGAATGGAGATCAAACTGAAGCAAAACTGATGCATTCTGAACGGATCCTTTTCCATTCAGAATGCATGAGGACAAAACTGATCAGTTCAGGACCGTTTGTGAGAGCCTGTGACGGATCTCACAAACGGATCCTGCAAACGCAAGTGTGAAAGTAACCTTAGCTACATTCCCTAATTTATTGATTGGGTAGTGCTGTCTAGGCACCTTACAACAGCAGGATTGGACTGGCCCACAGGGAATTAAGCAGCAGCGCAGTGTGCAAACACCGGGGAAAACCGGAAGGAAAGGGGAGAAAAAATAAATAAATAAAAATAAAATAAATACAATTAAGACTTTCTATTACAGAAAATAAATAGTGCATCCTCTCAAACTCCTCAGATAGCACCATCCTCTTCCCATAAAGACAGCGTATATTTCCATTTGTATTCCATAAAGGGTCAAAATGATATGCTCCGGCGTCCAAACGAATTGAAATGTGGATAAACAACAGAATTGGATAGGAAAGGTAGGTATCCAACTCAAAAAGATTTATTTATTTTAAATTTTTTTCCCTTTTCTTACGGTTTTCCCCGATGTTTCCCCTAGGCACTCAAATGTTACCCGTGAGGAAGCAGGACGTGCCGGCGATATGCGTGGTGTGGTTGCTCCATTTTTTTAGGAATGCCACATTGATCCGGAGGTTCCATCATTTTTATCCATGGGATCAGGTATTGCTTGCTATATAGGGATGCACCCCCCCAACCCCCCTTCCCCGTCCAACACTGTACAGCAGTGTTCATTGGGCACTGTGTGGTAATCCATAAAGTACAGTCATGGCCAAAAGTTTTGAGAATGACACAAATATTATATTTTCACATGATCTGCTGCCCTCTGGTTTTTATGTGTGTTTGTCAGATGTTTTTATCACATACAGAAATATAATTGCAATCATATTATGAGTAACAAAAGCTTATATTGACAGTTAGAATGAGTTAATGCAGCAAGTCAATATTTGCAGTGTTGACCCTTCTTCTTCAGGACCTCTGCAATTCTCCCTGGCATGCTCTCAATCAACTTCTGGACCAAATCCTGACTGATAGCAGTCCATTCTTGCACAATAAATGCTTGCATTTTGTCAGAATTTGTAGGTTTTTGTTTGTCCACCTGTCTCTTGATGATTGACCACAAGTTCTCAATGGGATTAAGATCTGGGGAGTTTCCAGGCCATGGACCCAAAATCTCTATGTTTTGTTCCCTGAGCCATTTAGTTATCACCTTTGCTTTATGGCAAGGTGCTCCATCATGCTGGAAAAGGCATTGTTGATCTCCAAACTGCTCTTGGACGGTTGGGAGAAGTTGCTCTCGGAGGACATTCTGGTACCATTCTTTATTCATGGCTGTGTTTTTAGGCAAGACTGTGAGAGAGCCGATTCTCTTGGCTGAGAAGCAACCCCACACATGAATGGTTTCAGGATGCTTTACAGTTGGCATGAGACAAGACTGGTGGTAGCGCTCACCTCGTCTTCTCCGAATAAGCTGTTTTCCAGATGTCCCAAACAATCGAAAAGGGGATTCATCAGAGAAAATGACTTTACCCCAGTCCTCAGCAGTCCACTCCCTGTACCTTTTGCAGAATATCAGTCTGTCCCTGATGTTTTTTCTGGATAGAAGTGGCTTCTTTGCTGCCCTCCTTGAGACCAGGCCTTGCTCCAAGAGTCTCCGCCTCACAGTGCGTGCAGATGCACTCACACCTGCCTGCTGCCATTCCTGAGCAAGCTCTGCACTGCTGGTAGCCCGATCCCGCAGCTGAAACACTTTTAAGAGACGGTCCTGGCGCTTGCTGGTCTTTCTTGGGCGCCCTGGAGCCTTTTTGGCAACAATGGAACCTCTCTCCTTGAAGCTCAAGTAATTGCTGTTAAGCTGATCACTCTTTATAACATTCTGGAGTATATGCAAATTGCCATTATAAAAACTGAAGCAGTAGACTTTGTAAAAATTAATATTTGTATCATTCTCAAAACTTTTGGCCATGACTGTAGGTAAGTGCACTATTCTTCAATAACCAAGGCATATTAGACTTCATATTTCCTTGCAAAAATTCCTAATCTTAAATGGGCCATCTCACTTCAGCAAATGGCATTTATCATGTAGCCAAAGTTAATACAAGGCACTTACTAATGTACTGTGATTGTCCATATTGCCTCCTTTGCTGGCTGTATTAATTTTTCCATCACAATATATATTGCTTGTTTCCAGGGGTTATGACCACTAGAGATGAGCAAATCTATCCGCCGCTTTGTAGATTCGTATCGAATCTTACAAATTTTCAACTCCGAAGCGAATCCGGATTTTTTCGGATTCGCTTCGTATTTTTCGTAAATTTTCATAAAATTTTGAATGCTAATGATACATACGCTATGTACGATACGCCCCCGCAAGAGCGGGAAAGTGAAGATACGTCCTCCTCAGAACTGGAAAAAAACAGCCCGGCCCACCGGGATCTATTTGCACGTATAGGGAATGAAGACTCCTCCCTCAGTACTCCACCCTCCTCTGAACCAGTTTAAACCGGCGCCAAACCACCGCCCGCTCCAGACATCAGGGTGTCACACTCTGAACTCAAGAGAAACCCAGCTTCAGTGCCCTTATTCACCATACCGGCTGCTGAGATTGCTGTGCATCGTGAGGCGCCTGCTGCTGTGGCTGGTGTGGAGAAGGCGGCTGGAGCGTCCACTTTGCCGTCCAGGAGGAGATCAACAACACCTTCCATAAGGCAGAACCCGATTGTGCCAGCATCGGTGATGGCCCACACGCAGACCCTCTGGGATTACAAGAATGCGTGGAGGACTGGGTAATCCAGGTACTGAACCATCCTAGGCCAGGAGATCCTAAATTCAAGCGCTGAAAGGGAACTGTCCTCTGCGAGGCTCTGGCTTCCTGGCAGACGACGAGGACGGCAAGGAGTACTTCGTGGGCCGCAGGTCAGTTAAACGGCCATACCTGCCCTAGCTTCATCACAGCCCATATGTGAGGGATCAGGTGGAGTACACCACCATGGCATCCCTGAAAGGCCCCTTCGCTATCGGGGTTACCCTACTATCTAAGCCCCTGGTCCCAAAATCACCACCTGAAGTTTGGCCGGAGGAACCAACAGGTGAAGTACCGGTGCGCTGCCTTCAGGAGTCACCAGATGGCGTCCTCCAGTTCAAGGAAAAGCCACACCACCACCCAGACCCGGTCAAGTCCGACTTCTGGAAGAAGAGAGCAGTGGAGTTCCACCACGGCAGCAAGCGTGGCCTAGAAGAGACAGGAGCATCCTCTGATGTCCTTCAGTAGCAGCTCAAGTGAGGAGGACTTCAGGTCCCTCATCTAAGGGACCCAACTACTGGCTGTCTCAAGGACACTTCAAGAGGACCTATGGGAGCCACACCATGGACTGCACCTGACGGGTAAGAGCTAGTTGGCACTTTTTTTGTTTGTTTAGTTTGTATTGCCCCCTGTTTGACTCTCACTCAGATGGACATGGCTTATCAGGACCCCCACCCCCACCATTTTGTAGAAAATTTCCATTTGCGCCTAAGCGTGCCTATTTACCCCCCCCCCCTCTCAGGTTATTTGGGAGTCCCCTTTGCAAAGAGGGTTCTCTATTGGCTGCTATTTTATACCATCCATGTGAATTACACGTTACCTGTTTGGATTACAAAATTACCTCACGTGGATTACAATTGAATTTTGGACTGTGTTCCAGTGTTTTATTATCAAGCAGCCATAAGGAGAGACTCAAACGTATATCTGAGCCTTTTATGCTTGCAAATGTGAAATTGCACTAAAATGTTTGCATACTGTCTTTGCTGTATTTTAGCAATAATGTTTTTACAGGTTCAGCAACGTTCAAGCACTTTAGCCCATTGTGTGTATTCTTTTTTCGGTACTGCAATGTGTCCTATTATGCACTTATTGTACGGTGTTTTTAGTAAATTATGCACTTAGCTGGATAGCTAGCAGTGAGCACCTTACTTTTCTACCTCATATCGACTGCCTCTGAGGACTGTACACCGTGGCCTAGCCTCCTGCGTATCAAGCAATCGCGAGTCAATAGTACACTAAGGATTCGTACACACTTTTGTACGCTAATGCTTACGTATTGCGTACTTTTAACAATGCTGACTGTATGTTCGTAATTTGTGTAGGAATATTCGCAAAACAACTATTATTTTTTAACGTAAATTCGACCGAATAAATTCGTATTAAGACCGAATCTTGTCAAAAATTCGTCGAATATTCGCCAAAGCGAATTTTAGATAATTCGCTCATCTCTAATGACCACCCTGCAATCCATCAGTGGTTGTCTTGATTGCACACTATAGGAAAAAGTGCCATCCTATGTATTCCCACGGTCTCGGCCACCAGAGAGGCTGGTGCTTTTTCCCATAGTGTATAAGCTCAGCCACAGCTGCTGGATTCCAGGTTGGTCGTTACCATGGAAACAAACAGTGTATAATATGATGGAAAAATGAATCCAGCCAGCAAAGGAAGCAATATGGATAATAACAATACATTAGGAAGTGCCTTGTAATAACTTTGTCTACATGATAAATGCTATTAGCTGAAGTGAGACAGCTCATTTAAAGGGTTTTCAGCCTCACCTGTTTGCATACCTTGCTGTTTTCATATATGCAGTAACATAAATGCAAAATAAGAGTGGGGGGAGATCATTTTGAGGTGCAGCGGTCTCGGTGTCCCATCCCATCATATACCACTTGTGTGCTAACTGCAACCTGTGCAGACCAACTCATGCAGGTTCTTACCACCCGTAAAAATATGCCAACCTAAAAGAGTTCCTCTTGGTGCCATAGCAGCCAGATGGAGTGCCCCTACAGTTTGTACGCTCTTGCAGATACAGTTTATGATTCTCATGTCATACAGTATTATGTCAGGCCATTAATGTATTTGGATTCTAGATTTAAACCATTTACCATTATTCTCATGCTTCACCTCAATATAAGTAGTAACATTTCTTACACGACTCTTTTCTTTCTCGAAATTTCTTTTGCTTTGTGACATAAAAACAAATCAATCAGCCATCTTTCTTGTATTAATCCAAACTGTAATTTTACGCTAAGCTGTTATATACAGCCATGATATTCTACAGTAATGTCAATCAAACTAATGAACATGTACGCTCCAGATCAACTTCATTTATTTAGGGTTCCTGTACTTAGGATCAAAATAATTAGCTGATGTAAAAGTGCTGCCGATCAGTGTTTGATTGTTCATCTGGTGAACAAATTTTTTATGCAGATATCTAAATTATCGTTTCTGGGCAGCAGATTGTGCCGTACAGACAGGGTGGTCAGAATAATGGTTCTGCATTCTAAGGTTCCCATACAGTGGAGATAATTGCTACATGTAAGTACAACTCTCTGCATCTCTGATGAGCAGACAATTATTGGGAATAAACAGTTCACTCCAGATAATTTCCTGCTCAATCAGCCCTTGTAAATGGGCCATTACTCGTTATCGATATACGTAGTGCTAACTATTATAATCATGTGATGCAATGCACATTGCTCTGTGTTGGCCTGTATAATTCACAAGACAAAACATTTCTCTAGTATCTACTTAGGAACAGATAGGAAGTAGAGGAGTGGGGAGCGCTAAGCCTGGAGCAGCTCCCCGCTGTGCTCATAGAAATGAATGGAGCGCTATTTTCGGCGGCCCCATAGAAATTAACAGAGGGCGGCTGCGCATGCGCAGTGCGCCCTCCTTCACTTTGGGGGCTCCGTTCTCGAGCAGTGGGACCCGCACCTATAAGACAATGGGGCATATCCTAGTGATATGCCCCCATTTTCCAAGATGGGAATAACCCTTTAAAGAATTTTTTTTATGAATAATTAGTTTTTCTTTTTTTATTCTGTTAAATTGTAGTTTTTAGCATCACCATTTTGGTGTACATACAACTTATTTATTTTTACCATTTTTTTTTTTTAGCACGCGATCATGGAAAAAAGCTATTCCACCACTGGAATTATGACGTTCACCGAGTGACATAATTAGAATGTTACTTTTATTGCATGGGTCAGTATGATGATGGTGATCCCAAATATGTACAGTTTCTCATGCAAAAACTATTGGGAGCACATTTATTAAGACCAGCCTTTTAGATTCCGGTCTTAATAAGCCCTATACCTGGCTGTGGATCTGCTGGAGTTATTAAGAGGCGCAGGCCTCTACATGCAAGTGCATCTCAATAAATTAGAATATCATCAAAAGGTTGTTTTTTTTCAGTAATTCAGTTCAAAAAGTGAAAGACATATATTATATAGAGTCATTACAAACAGAGTGAACTTTTTTATTCTAATGTTTATTTATGTTAATGTTGATGATTATGGCTTACAGCCAAGGAAAACCCAAAAGTCATTATCTCAGAAAATTAGAATAATTAACCTAAAACACCTGCAAAGGTTTTCTAAGCCTTTAAAAAGGTCCCTTAGTTTGGTTCAGTAGACGACACAATCATGGGGAAGACGGCTGACTTGACAGTTGTCCAGAAGGCTGCCATTGACACACTCCACAAGGAGGGTAAGCCACAAAAGGTCATTTCTAAAGAAGCTGGCTGTTCACAGAGTGCTGTATCAAAGCATATTAATGGAAAGTTGAGTGGAAGGAAAAAGGGTGATACAAAAAGGTGCACAAGCAACAGGGAGAACCGCAGCCTTGATAGGATTGTTAAGAAAAGGCCTTTCCTAAATTTGGGGGAGATTCACAAGGAGTGGACTGCTGCTGGAGTCAGTGTTTCAAGAGCCACCACACACAGATGTATCCAGGACATGGGCTACAAGTGTCGCATTCCATGTGTCAAGCCACTCATGACCAATAGATAACGCCAGAAGCGTCTTACCTGGGCAAAGGAGAAAAAGAACTGGACTGTTGCTCAGTGGTCAAATGTGTTGTTCTCAGATGAAAGTAAATTTTGCATTTCATTTGGAAATAAAGGTCCCAGAGTCTGGAGGAAGAGTGGAGAGGCACTCAATCCAAGCTGCTTGAGGTCTAGTGTGAAGTTTCCACAATCAGTGATGGTTTGGGGAGCCATGTCATCTGCTGGTGTAGGTCCACTGTGTTTTATCAAGACCAAAGTCAGTGCAGCCATCTACCAGGAAATTTTAGAGCACTTCATGTCGACAAGCTTTTTGGAGATGGAATTTTTATTTTCCAGCAGGACTTGGCACCTGTCCACATTGCCAAAAGTACCAATACCTGGTTTAATAACCACAGTATCACTGTGCTTGATTGGCCAGCAAACTCGCCTGACCTTAACTCCAAGAGGAAGATTAGAGACACCAACCCAACAATACAGATGAGCTGAGGGCTGCTACCAAAGCAACCTGGGCTTCCATAACACCTCTGCAGTGCCACAGGCTGATCGCCTCCATGCCACATTGCCGCATTGATGCAGTCATTCATGCAAAAGGAGCCCCAACCAAGTACTGAGTTCATTTACTGTACATACTTTTCATTTGGACAAAACAATAGCTGATCTCAGGGAGACCAGCTACAAAAAACACTGTGGAGCCTCATTTAAGAGTCTCAACACAGCAATCCAAAGTGCAAAGCTTCCTGGGAAACAGTAATATGCAAAATAACCATGGAGCCTCAGTTATGGGTCTACAACACAGTGAAAGCCAGATATCCCTCAAAGGAAGGAAAACCAAGCAAAGGGGTGTCCCCATTATAGAGATCACCAAATCCACCATATTAAGTGGCCCCTATGTCAAGATCCTGCTCTTTTACAAGCTTTAAGGATGTGACGGGGAAAACCTAAGCCAGTTATCCATCCACAGACAGCTGTTTCGGGGTATTGCCCCTCATCAGTGTGGAGTAGGATTCTGGCTAACCGGGAGCAATGCCTTGGAGACTACTCAAACAAAACAATAGCTGATCTCAGGGAGACCAGCTACAAAAAACACCGTGGAGCCTCATTTAAGAGTCTCAGTCTATTTTGCATATTACTTCTCATTTGGCCAACATTTCTGTGTTTTAAAAAAAAATTACAGTTGGTCTAATATAATATTCTAATTTTCTGAGATAATGACTTTTGGGTTTTCCTTGGCTGTAAGCCATAACCATCAACATTAACATAAATAAACACTTGAAAAAGTTCACTCTGTTTGTAATGACTCTATATAATATATGTCTTTCACTTTTTGAATTTAATTACTGGAAAAAAAAACTTTTTGATGATATTCAAATTTATTGCGATGCACTTGTAACTTCGGCAAATCCACTGCCGCTTCTAAATGTAAGAGAGCTTCCTATATTTCCAAAAGGCACAGTAAAACATTTGTATGTCTTTTCTTACCTTGACAACTGATTCCTACACATATTACCAGGCTTATATCACTGGCCAAGCAAGCATGCAGTGTACTGCTGATTCTATGGTTCACACATTTTATGTAAGTCTCTAGGCTTATATCACCAGCCCTATATACATGTCACTTGCCTCTCCTACTATAGATCACATATTATAGGTATAGCAGTGGGTCTGTGCCACCAGCTCAGTGAGCATGCAGCATTCAACTACCCTGTGCTTTACATAAGCCTGTCGAAAATGGGTCAGACCCACAACAAGATAGCTGTCAACTGGCCCCCTGAAGTATCCCCAGCCTGCCCTTTAAGTCTGTTATCAACTTCATTTAGCCATTGTCTGCGGTGTATTTTTAGGCTACTGTGCATACCCCATTTTTGGGGCTATCTTATTGTGGGGTACTCTCTTATTCCCTATCAATGGGCGATTATCTGCATTTATTGATTCATGATTTTTGACCGTGTTCGTCCTCTGAGGAACCTTCACATTATTTGGAAGGGGAAATGATTAGGAACTTGGTAATGTGTCAATTTATTGTTTTGGATAGGGTTCTCTTAAGAACATATTAGTTATAGGCATGGAGACAGAGTGCTCCTACATCTTCAAGGTGCATCTCGGAGCTGAGCTTACTTAGGGCAATAGTAGGGACAGTATCCCCTCCTTTTGTCCCACGCTTTCAGCTCCTCTCTCCATCTAATAGCTCCCTGCCCACTAAATGTCCAGCGGGTTACATTATCCGGATTGACAGTCTTTCTGCACTCTTTTGGTAATTTTTTACCATTATATATCTTATTTGTATCTGAGATTTAATAAAGGTTATGTTTCAGGCTTTGGCTCTCAGTGATACAGGAGGTCCTATCAGTGATTGACAGCCTTCCCTCTATGACTGTTAATACAGAGATAGCTGTCAATCACTGGTAGGACCTCCTCGACTTCAAAGCCCAGAACGAGCATGGATATAGATTTAGTTTTTTCCCATTAACTATATATTAATCTGCTCAGCTACTCTTGCTCTATAAAATGCTGCCTTCAGCTCAGATACTATGATCAATGTAACATGCTCCTTTTAATGGCTAACTAGTAGAGATTCAAGAGATTAGTAGAATTTTCAAAAAGATCGGGTGAATTTTTCAAAGTGGTGCCATTTTTCAGATCAAAAGGCACGGAAAATAAAGAATGAGAATCACATGACTCCAGAAGGTTTGTGTGTGTATACACACCGGTGGGAATTTGCTACCAAAAAGTTCCAACTTTTGGCTTATTTAAGAGAAAACAACTAAAAAAAATGGCAGTTCAGTACGTTTTAAAACAGGTTGTTTGTTACCACCAGGTTGTTTGTTGTTTGTTACCACCAGGTTGTTTGTTACCACCAGCAGCCATGTGTTTACCTATAGAAATATATGTCTCTCTGACATTACTAATGATGCTTGGCATTAAAGCGCTTAAAAGAATTTGCAGAGTCCTAGAAGACACCAGAATATCACCCATAATCTGTCAGGGCAACAGGGGCACTTTCAATTCAGACTGAATTTATTCAGACCCGAATTGAATCAGCCAACTGATTAAGCTGAATCAAATATGAATAGGATTTCAGGAAATTCTCTCATTACTACTAATTAGTGGTGGTAAGACGTAGGGATCATTTTGCCTCGCGCCAATTAGTGCGCAGATTTATTGAGATTTATCCCAACACCCACTAGTGATTAGTTTGGTAATAGTCAGGGGGGCCACATGTAGGAGGTCTTTGGGTTGTAAAACTTAGCTCCTTCACATTTGTGGCACAGAGATCCAGCTGCCTGATCCGGCAGGGAATGCCTGGAATCGGAAGGACAAAAACCACAGCATTCAGTGGTTTGTGTCTGGCTGATTCTCTGCATTTTTGCCGGATTGCGGCAGGATCTCCGCCGGACCCCATTATATTTACTGTGGCCGGAAGGCATAACCTTTGCATCCAGCAGTGCCGTATCTGGAGAACAGGCAGAGAACAGCCTGCTGGAACCCATCCCGCAGATGTGAAAGTAGCATTAGCCATTAGTATTAAATGGAGTCTCTCAAAAGGTAGGTTTGCTCAGCACCTCCCAGCCCCTACCTAATGCTTTAGCATAGTCAAAACTGATTACAGACTCCCCTTAAATCTTTATGTATCTCCTACGATATCTTTGTATCTGAAATTTATAGATCGGATGTGAGTGATGGTTTTCTGTAAAATAATTTGAATAAAATATTCTCTTATGGTTTCATTGATATAGAAATCAGTGTTCTGAACAAAGATCAGCAATTTGTGCACCATTAAACTGAGACACAAGCCAAAAAGAGTACATGAAGAAACTGAATTAAAATGGCATACAGGTATTAAATCCATTATCTCAGGTCACATGATGAAAAACCTGGGTAAGAACCTACTTTTACTTTATTTCCACTAAAAGCTTTGCTACTAAAGCATTGCATTATCTCAGGACTCTAGTACATTTTTTAAGAACAGCTATCGACGATGATTGGAAAAATCATGAGCAAGATATCAGAAAAGTTGGAGTAAAGGTCAAACCCAATGTGCTATTTTTAAATCACTTAATCTTTTAATTAAAAAAATAGCAATTAAAGGTATTCAGTGACACATGAGCACAGCAGTATGCATAAAAATAGAATTTAATAATGCTGGGCTAATGCACAGTGGGGTTTCTGTAAGTATCCAGATGTTATTAAGTAAAGAATCCTTAGAAATAGTACTGTGGGCTACCGTTTTGTTACATGTAACTTTTTAGAAATTGCCCTTAATGAAGTGCAAAGACTATATTAGTAATACAGATATGTGAACAAGGTCTTAGAGGACATAGTCTAGGATAATTCCTCTATATATGGTTGGGAAGGGGTATTAATATATGCATTGACAAATCACAAGGATGCTTTTACTAGGATACTGGTGTAATGATGTCGTCAATGTTTTGTTTGTTCTCCGAGCTACAAATATCGACAACCTTAGGATAGGTCGTCAGTATTAGATCAGTGAGGGTCCAACAACCAACACCCCCACAATCAGTTGTACAGACAGAAGCAGAAGGCTCTGTACACGTCTAGTTTCCATCGACAGCATACTGAAGCTTAGCTCCCATTCACTTGATGAGCTGCAGTACCTCAGCACTGTCACTACAAAGTGTACAAAGCTGTCTGCCTCCAGTTCTGTACTATGTATTGTTTCTGGAGAAATGGCTGTGCGAAACAGCATGATATTTGTACTTGCAGGTGTCGGACCCTCAAAAACAGCATAATATTTATAGTTGCAGATGTCAGACCCCCACTGATTTTGATTATAGGCCATCAGTATTTGTAGCCCAGAGAACTCCTTCAAATATGTAAGCTAGAGTTGAGTAAATCAATTGCAAACTAATCAGAGCCATTACAAATTTTACTAAAAATTTCACAAAAAGTTCACAAAGGATCACATGACATTAGGAGGAAGTGTGGGGCCCTATAGTAAGTCTAATTTAATTCAAATTACATAAAAAAAAACGTTCAGTTTTACTAGTACCGTTTAATAGTCTGTTTACCAAACCCATGACTTTTCATTTATAGGCCTCATAAAAAATCTCTGGAAAACAGAAGAGTGCAAAACAAAAGACCCATGCCTCATCATCCAAGAGTCAGAATGTGGGTAGTACAGGGGCGGACTGGGAACTTAAAGTGGCCCTGGAAAAAATACTAAAGTGGCCCCATTTTGTAGTCTGGTCCAAATTGATGGAAGGCAGGGCCAGCAATACCATATTGTGGCACATGAAACGGCCGTAAAAGTAGCCAAATATCACAGTCCATCACAAAATACTGCCAGCAGCACAAAATACATACCCCAAAAACTTCCACAGACCGGCGGTGAGGAGGGCTCAGGTGGCCCCCTGGGCATTGGCCCACCGGGAAATTTCCCTGTTAGGTCTATGGCCAATCCGCCCCTGGGGTAGTAGCAGCACCAACCTCCGGTCAGTAATATTAGTAGTATGCCACAGTCTCCCTGGCTTTCGGTAAGTCCCACATTATTATTGAGGACAAAGAAGATGAGATTATGGACTGGATGGTTCACTCCTCCTCTCAGTCACAGCAGTATTACATGGATGCCACCTCTAAGTCTGACACCTTGACATCTGGTCATGAAGCCAGGGCCCACAACATTCCTCCTGCTTCTCCTCCTTTCAACCTCAGAGAAGCCTTTCAGTTTCAGTTGCATACTCTCTGTCTTTACTACTCTCTTCTGGTGAGGCACCTTCATTATTCCTAAAAAGAGGCAACAAAATCCCATGTGCTATGAAAGATACTCCATGTTGATGACTTCTGTGAGAACAGTTAGTGTTTGGACTGCCATGGAGAGGAGGTTCAGGGGAACGTGGGGGACCCCATGCATAGATGTGGTGGTGGTAGTAGTGGCACTTAGTGGCAGTAGGAGCAGTGTTAGCCACAGTGGTACTCAGGGCGCATATACAGTCATGGCCAAAAGTGAATGACACAAATATTATATTTTCACATGATCTGCTGCCCTCTGGTATTTATGTGTGTTTGTCAGATGTTTTTATCACATACAGAAATATAATTGCAATCATATTATGAGTAACAAAAGCTTATATTGACAGTCAGAATGAGTTAATGCAGCAAGTCAATATTTGCAGTGTTGACCCTTCTTCTTCAGGACCTCTGCAATTCTCCCTGGCATGCTCTCAATCAACTTCTGGACCAAATCCTGACTGATAGCAGTCCATTCTTGCACAATCAATGCTTGCATTTTGTCAGAATTTGTAGGTTTTTGTTTGTCCACCCGTCTCTTGATGATTGACCACAAGTTCTCAATGGGATTAAGATCTGGGAGTTTCCAGGCCATGGACCCAAAATCTCTATGTTTTGTTCCCTGAGCCATTTAGTTATCACCTTTGCTGTATGGCAAGGTGCTCCATCATGCTGGAAAAGGCATTGTTGATCGCCAAACTGCTCTTGGACGGTTGGGAGAAGTTGCTCTCGGAGGACATTCTGGTACCATTCTTTATTCATGGCTGTGTTTTTAGGCAAGACTGTGAGAGAGCCGATTCCCTTGGCTGAGAAGCAACTCCACACATGAATGGTTTCAGGATGCTTTACAGTTGGCATGAGACAAGACTGGTGGTAGCGCTCACCTCGTCTTCTCCGAATAAGCTGTTTTCCAGATGTCCCAAACAATCGAAAAGGGGATTCATCAGAGAAAATGACTTTACCCCAGTCCTCAGCAGTCCACTCCCTGTACCTTTTGCAGAATATCAGTCTGTCCCTGATGTTTTTTCTGGATAGAAGTGGCTTCTTTGCTGCCCTCCTTGAGACCAGGCCTTGCTCCAAGAGTCTCCGCCTCACAGTGCGTGCAGATGCACTCACACCTGCCTGCTGCCATTCCTGAGCAAGCTCTGCACTGCTGGTAGCCCGATCCCGCAGCTGAAACACTTTTAAGAGACGGTCCTGGCGCTTGCTGGTCTTTCTTGGGCGCCCTGGAGCCTTTTTGGCAACAATGGAACCTCTCTCCTTGAAGTTCTTGATGATGCGATAGATTGTTGACTGAGGTGCAATCTTTCTAGCTGCGATACTCTTCCCTGTTAGGCCATTTTTGTGCAGTGCAATGATGACTGCACGTGTTTCTTTAGAGATAACCATGGTTAACAGAAGAGAAGCAATGATGCCAAGCACCAGCCTCCTTTTAAAGTGTCCAGTGGTGTCATTCTTACTTAATCATGACAGATTGATCTCCAGCCCTGTCCTCATCAACACCCACACCTGTGTTAATGGAGCAATCACTGAAACGATGTTAGCTGGTCCTTTTAAGGCAGGGCTGCAATGATGTTGAAATGTGTTTTGGGGGATAAAGTTCATTTTCTAGGCAAATATTGACTTTGCAAGTAATTGCTGTTAAGCTGATCACTCTTTATAACATTCTGGAGTATATGCAAATTGCCATTATAAAAATTGAAGCCGTAGACTTTGTAAAAATTAATATTTGTATCATTCTCAAAACTTTTGGCCATGACTGTAGAGCAGGCATTCAGGAGGGGGGCCAAGAAGCCCATGATGACATATCACAGTCTGATAAAAGTAGCGTTGGGAGTGAGGGTGATGATGATTGTGTGTTGGACAGGACCTAGGAACTGGATCTGTGCTGTGGAAGAGGTAACATCAGAGGAGGAGGGTGGTGGCCACAGCAGCAGTGGCAATAAAAAGTAGAAGCAATGTACGACCATAACCTTTCAAAAAACTGCCAGGGCCAGATCTGCTTCTATTATGGTCAGTTTGGGAACTGGTAATGCCATTGATATTGTGGGCGAAGGCTCAACATGTGCCAGCCCTAAGCCAAGCTTAGCTGTGCTAGGTCTGTGTTGAGTGTGCGAGTATCTCCCGTCTGGCAGTTTTTCTCTACAGTCCCAGATGACAAAGGCATTGCCGTGTGCAAGATCTGCCAGATTAAAATAAGCTGTGGGCATTCAAACACAAATGTCGGCACCATGGCTCTAGTGCAGCACATAACAAGGAATCACCAATTCCTGTGGGAGAATAGGAATGACCACTAGCTAGTACAATAAGAGTTTCCTCCTTCACTTGATCTCATTTATGGCAGCCAGGCTGCATCCACATGTAGTACAGTATCCTTGCCACTCAGACTACTTCTTCTACACTACCCTGTCAACAGCCATTGATAACAGAATGTGTGGCCAAGAAACAACTCAACATACCCAGAAATTTGCTGGTGCGCAAGCTTAACTCTCACGTGACCAAGTTTCTGGTGATGCAGTCAATGCCATAACACTTAGTGAATTCTGCTGCCCTGAGGGAGCTGATGGTGTGCACTCTGCCTTGCTGGAAGATACCTAGTTGGCATTATTACTAAAAAAAAAAAAACATCCCTGCCTTGTACTGTCAAATGGCAGAGAACACAATTGGCTCCTTGCAATTCTTGTTGTCCATCAGGCTGCACGCCATGGTGGACACCTGAAGCAGCTGCTACAGGTAAGGCCATTACATGTCTTTCACCGCCTGCTGTGTCAATGTTTTTAACCGCAGCAGTGAGGCAGCACCACAGCAACAAGGCCAGGTACTATTGACACCTCCACATTTGTGTAAGTCTGGTTCCTACACCAGGCACTTATCCGCCTCCTCCACGTTCCCCGCCATGGACATCCTCCCGTCTCCAACAGAAGCAAGACAGAGCATCACTCCCACTTCTCCTCCCTCTTATCACATATGTAAAGTCCTGCGTTGGCATGCAGTTTTAGAGCTGATCACTCTGGGAGAGAGTAGCCAAACAGTCATCAGTTGCTAAAGGTTATCACGCGACAAACATCCCTCTGGATGTCTGCCCACCAATTTCAACTGGCAGGAACATTGTGGCCATGCTGCATTTGGTTGAAATAACACATACTCCCTGCATGGCACACATGGTAAATTTAGTCATGCATTGCTTTATGAAAAAGTACAGTGGCTTGCAGAGGGTGCTGGCCATGTCCAGGAGACTGTCCTCACATTTCAGCCATTCTTATGTAGCAAGGAAAGCTCTGCTGGACTTGCATCAACAGAACATCTTGCCATTGCACTGCTTGATCCTCTTGAATTCCACTTTGCATATGCTAGAGAGTCTGTACAAGCTGCGTAAAACGGTGAATTATTTCATCATGGACCAGACAACAAGGCAGTGGCAGTTCATCAGAGATGTATGTCACATACTCAGGCTCTCTGAAGAGACCACCAGATTTGTTAGTAGGGACAATTACGTCATCGATTGATAAATATATTAGAGCAGGTGCTTACGCTGATACAACAAGGGACAGTGGAAGAATAGCCTACACATCTTGCTGGCCTTCCTGTAGCTTTTGAGAACCCACATGGAGAAAGTCCTTTGCAGGAGGAAGTGGAGGATGAGGATGAGGAGTGGTCACTGAAGAAGCAGAAGGAGGAAGGAGCAGTAGGAGGACAAAGATGATGATGGCTATGATACCAGCCATGATGGCCAGTCATCTCAGTAGGGTTAGAGCCAAAAAGAACTGGGTCCTCAGGCATGCTGACAAAAATGGCAAGCTGTATGCCTGCTTGCTTATGTAATAGCAGGTGTTTCATTAACATCCATAATGTGATGATTACTGGAAAGTCATGTTTTTAGACCCTTGCCATCAAAGCAAAATGTTTTCCTGTTGTCAAAAGGGAGGATATAGTTTGTACGCAGCTTGCTGCAACTTTGGAAAAGCTGATGTCTGCCACCCTTGTGCCCCTCTCCGCCTCCACTGAGAGTCACCCACCTCCTGCCATCTCCGCTACTACAAGCAGCAAAAGCCACAGCAGCGAGTTCAGTATCAACATGATGGAACAATTTTTTCATGTGCCGTGCCAGACTCACTCAAATCAGCAAATGGAGATGTACTGCCTGAACACCCAGGTTCAGTTTTATCTGGACTCTGGCCTTTCTCTGGCGCATACCATGTTCACTGACCCCATGGACTTCCAGGCAGCCAGATTAGAACAGTGGCTGGTACTGCTCTCTCTCTACTGTCCAGCCTCCAGTGTAATCTTAGAGAGAGTTTCCAGCATGGCAGGCAGCGTTGCCATAACCATATGGACAAACTTGTTCTCTGCCAGTGTATATAACATTGCTTGTGTCAAAAGAAACGAGGCATGTATCCGTGAGGATTTTCACATAACTCTGGCTGAGGCCAGTGAATAGATCTGCCGCTGCTGACGGTTCTCCATTATGCAACTGCTGCTGTCTGCCTGCCTACAATCATGTTCCATACCATATAGCTGCTGCTGCTGTGGCTGCTACTCCCTGCTGTTCATCCCCCTACTGCCACTGCCATTATCCATACTGCCACTACAATTATCACTACAGAGCCACCATTCCTAGTACTACCACCTCAACTCAGCCACACACACATTTAATGCCTTGTCTGTTCCATGTTGTGCTGTTACTGCTGGCACTACAATTGCTGCCACTATTACCCCTACACCTTACCATTTCTACAACCACACTGTACTGCTACAGCTCACAATTAAAAGGAAATATTTTCCCAGCTTTGTTCAACTTTAGAACAGGCCACTGTTTCTTCTGACAATTAAAGGGGTTTTCCAGGATTTTACTACTGATGACCTATCCTCAGGTATATGATCAGTGAGGGTCCAACACCCCGGACCCCCGCCGATCAGCTGTTTGAGAAGGTATCGGCGCTCCCGTGAGCACCGCGCCCTTCTCGCAGCTTACCAAGCACAGCACTATACATTGTACAGCGGCTGTACTTGGTATCGTGCTCGGCCCCATTCACTAAGAGAGGGCTGCGGTGCTCACGGGAGTGCCGGTGCCTTCTCAAACAGCTGATCGGACCCCCACCGATCAGATACTGATGACCTATCCTGAGGATAGTAAAATCCCGGAAAACCCCATTAACACTTGTGTGTATATAAATATGGGCAGGCAATCTGTTCCTGTTAACACAGAATTTTTGGACACTTGTGCAGAACAAGCCTCTTATGACATTAATGCGCACGTGTATGAACAGGGGCAAAAATCTGTCCCTGTTAAGTCATAATTTTTGTATGTTAGCTCCCAACAAGCCTCTGTTTTCCCTATAATACAGTGTGTATTTAACCACCATCTGTCCCCACTAAGAAATAATTTTTAGAAGGCTTCTTATGTGAAAAAGGAAAACACATGTGATGGTGCAGTGTTTTTAACCCTTTAAGTACCGGGCCACTTTTCACCTCAAATCCCAGGCCGTTTTTTGCAAATCTGACATGTGTCACTTTATGTGGTAATAACTTTGGAACGCTTTTACTTATCCAGGCCATTCTAAGATTGTTTTCTCGTCACATAATGTGCTTCACGATAGTAGTTCATTTGTGGCAAAATATTTCATTTTTATTTATAAAAAAATACCAAATTTAGCAAAAATTTGGAAAAATTTGCAAATTTCAAAATTTCTCTACTTTCAAAATACATAGTAATACCTCCAAAAATAGTTATTATTTTACATTCCCCATATGTATACTTTATGTTGGCATAATTTTATAAATGTCATTTAACTTTTTTGGGACGTTAGAGGGCATAGAAGTTTAGAAGCCATTTTTCAAATTTTCAACAAAATTTCCAAAACCATTTTTTTAAGCACCAATTCAGATATAAAGTGATTTTGAGTGGCTTACGTAATGGAAACCACCAATAAATGACCCCATTTTAGAAACTACACCCCTCAAATTATAAAAAACTGCTGTTACAAATTTGTTAACCCTTGAGGTGTTCCACAAGAATTAATGGAAAATGGAGGTGAAATTTCAAAATTTCACTTTTTGGTAGATTATTCATGTTAATAATTTTTTTCTTGCAAAACAGCAAGGGTTAACAGAAAACTAAACCTCAATATACATTACTCTGATTCTGCAGTTTACAGAAATACCCCATATGTGGTATTTGTGGCAGTGGTCAGAAGGAAAGGAGCGCCATACGGATTTTGGAGGCAGATTTTGCTAGAATGGTTTTTAGGCACCATTTTGTAATTGAGAGACCCTGACGTACCCCTACAGTGGAAACCCTCAAAAAGTGACCCCATTTTGGAAACTACAAAGAATATATTAAGGGGGGTACTGGCCACTTTGACCCCCTAAGCATTTTACGGAATTTGGAAACACTTGGCTGTGAAAATGAAAAGTTTCATTTCTTCCAATAAAATGTTGCTTTAGCCCCAAATTTTTCATTTTCTCAAGGGGTAACGGGAGAAAAGCACCCCATAATTTGTTCCCCATTTTCTCCTGAATACAGCAACACCCCATATGTGGTGGTAAACTGCTGTGGGGGCACATGGCAGGATTCAGAACAGAAGAAACGCCATATGGATTTTGCAGCACAGATTTTGATGGATTGGTTTGCGGGAGCCATTGTTTTTTATTTTTTTCAGTTATTGTCTTATGTGGGGGCTCATTTTTTGCGGGACGAGATGACGGTTTGATTGGTACCATTTTGGGGTACATACGCCTTTTTGAAAAGTGTGGTACACTTTTTGTGTGGCAAGGTGAAAAAAATGGCTGTTATGGCATAGTTTTTTAAAAAAAAATTTACAGCATTCGCCTGGGGGGCCATCTCATGTAATATTTTTATAGAGCAGGTTGTTACGGACATGGTGATACCCAATATGTCTAACTTTTTTATTTTTGGAAAGTTTTACACATTAGATTTATTTTTGAACAGAATAAAATCTTTTTTTTTCTGTTGCCATTTTCAGAGAGACATATTTTTTTTATTTTTCGGGCGATTGTCTCAGGTAGGGTATCATTTTTGTGGGACAAGATGATGGTTTGATTGGTACCATTTTGGGATAAATATGCCTTTTTGATCGCCTGCTATTACAATTTTTGTGAGGCAAGAGGGAAAAAAATGGCTATTTTGGCATAGTTTTTATTTTTTACAGCATTCGCCTGGGGGGCCATCTCATGTAATATTTTTATAAAGCAGGTTGTTACGGATGCGGCGGTACCCAATATGTCTAACTTTTTTTTATTTTTGGAAAGTTTTACACATTAGATTTATTTTTGAACAGAATAAAATCTTTTTTTTGTGTTGCCATTTTCAGAGAGCTATATTTTTTTTATTTTTCGGGCGATTGTCTCAGGTAGGGTATCATTTTTGTGGGACAAGATGACGGTTTGATTGGTACCATTTTGGGATAAATACGCCTTTTTGATCGCCTGCTATTACACTTTTTGTAAAGGAAGGTGACCAAAAAATGTCTGTTTTGGCACGTTTTTTTTTTGTTTTTTTTTACTGCGTTCACCTGGCGGGGTGGATGATGTGATATTTTTATAGAGCCGGTAGATACGGACGCGGTGATACCTAATATGTTTATCTTTCTTTTTTTACCTTTTTTTTACAATTTTTTTAGCTTTTTTTTGGAAAATGGCGTTTGTTGTTTTTTACTTGAAACTTTTATTATTATTTTTTTTTTAGGAAACTTTATTTTTTAACTTTATTTTTACTTTATTTAACTTTTGGAGGTCTGATCCCCTTTACAATGCAGTACAATACGTTTGTATTGTAATGCATTGGCTGTAAGTGTAT
Organism: Rhinella marina; assembly: GCA_900303285.1. Lineage (NCBI taxonomy): Eukaryota > Metazoa > Chordata > Amphibia > Anura > Bufonidae > Rhinella > Rhinella marina. The sequence continues at coordinate 102,808 of ONZH01014930.1, read as the reverse complement.
TACTCAATGTAATACACTTACAGCCTGCTTTCTGTGCGATCCAGGGGGCTGGATCTCACAGGCACGCAGGGATAGCAGCCACTGCGCAGGGTTAGCAGCCATCCGAGCCATCGGGTCCCCATCACAGCAGCGCAGGGACCCGATGGCCCCCCGCTCGCCATCCTGAATACCCGCACACCACATGTGCCGCGGTCAGCGCTGACCGCGGCACATGAAGGGTTAATGCGCCGGCATCTGTGTTTTCACCGATGCTGGCGCATTCAGCAGGGGTCCGGCACCTCGGCACAGCCGGACCCCCGCCGCTGATTGGGCGGGCGCAGCTCCTGCGCCCGCCTGATCAGAGCGCCGTACATGTACGGTGCTGGGACTTGTGTCCCGGCTTTTTGCGCCGTACATGTACGGCGCTGGTACTCTAAGGGTTAAACAAGTTGTTTGTTAACACAATCAACCATACATTTACTCATAGCTATATATGTCAGTGTCACTCTGACGTTATTTGCTATTGTTGTCATTGCGTTAAAGAACTTAAAAGGGGGATCAGGGAAAGAGCAAAAATTTGGAAAAAAAAATATTTAAAAAAATAGATAAAATGATATAAAAAAAATCCTTGGAGTCCTTGGAGACCTCAGTGTCATATACCAATTTTCAGTCCAATTTGAGCATATTTGATTTTCATAGAATCTATTTGGACACATAATTTGGTGAATCGTACATGGAACAAATTTCAAGAAGTTTGCTTGTCTCTTATCTAAGCCTGTTTAGGAGGAACATGGGGTTCTGCCCTGTACAGTAATGTGAAAGGGACTTTAAGTATAGCAGCCATACATTGTCTTACTTGTGATACAGTAAATGATAGTTAAGGGCATACCTATAACAGTCATAATCAAATACTGTATAACACCACATAAATGCCAGAGAAAATGTTTGCCTTTGTCATATTCAGCAAATAGTAATTCAGCTGCATCATCAAATTGCATAGTCTTGTGTCAAAAAGATAACCACATTAAGTCACACTTCCTCAACCTCTGCTGTTTTATTATATTTTATTTTAGCATTCAACATCTTGGTCATTTTGATTATGTTCAGAATTCATTTTAGTTCGACATACAGTAGAAAATATGTCTTATAGAGGACCTGTCACCACTGCTGACATGTCTGTTGTAGTAATTACTTGCATTCCCCATGTAATAACAATGCTGGATCATCTATTGTTATTACTCTGCTTTGTGGCATTTCTTTATTATTTCTTCTAGAAGTTATAAATGAATTGCTAGCAGATGGCAATGAAGGTCCAGATGGGTGTTACCAGTTAGGGGTGTGTCCCTGCACAACCTGACACGGGCAAAACTGATTGGACGGTGTCAGACTGTGCAGGGACACACCTTTAATACTAAGCTGGAACTTCATTGCAAACTGCTGGCAATTCACTCAAAACGTCTAGAAGCAATTATAAAAGAATGGCATAACATAGAGTCATAAGAATAGATGATGCAGAATTGTTATTCCATGATGGATGCAGGTTGTTACTAAAACAGACATGTCAGGAGAGGTGACAGGTTCTCTTTAACTTCAGTCACCCATGAGAACAGTAGATACAACTGGCTGTATACTTCAGTAATTCCAAAACATTACCATCAGAGAAATTCCAAGAAATGTTTTCAATGGAAACAGGAGAAGTGCACATAAGAATCCGCTCACTCAGTGGAAACACTTCGTCGGCGCAACTGAACGACCATACGGATGTCGAGTGAAACTTTTATTTATTTTTGACAGTAGAAAACGTGTTTCGAAGCGTTAGAGTCTCTTTTTCAAGTCTGAAGAGCCGATCCGATGGAAGAAGACGCTGAGATGCTTCAGAGTGCTGTCGGCTCGGCTCTTCAGACTTGAAAAAGGGGCTCTAACGCTCCGAAACACGTTGTCTACTGTCAAAAATAAATAGACGTTTCACTTGACATCCGTATGGTCATTCAGTTGTGCCGACGAAGTGTCTCCACTGAGTGCTCAGATTCTTATGCGCACTTCTCCCGTTTCCATTGTTCTACACTCCTCCCAGGGGCCGGCAACCCCTTGAATGAGGATTAGACAACACTGGCAGCACCGACCTCTTAGGCCTCTTTCACACTAGCGGCAGCACGGATCCGGCACCTAAAGGGTGCCGACGGATCCGTACTGCCGCTGATACATGTGTGGAGCCGGAGCAGCGGTCCGGCCCCACACATGTTGACACAGACATTGGAACAAGACACAGAGAACATACATACTCACACATACACACAAACACATACATACTTACATACTCCAGCCAGGGACGCCGGCAGCACGTCTTCACGCGCCTCCTGCGCGCAGTGATGACGATTCCCCACAGCGCCCTCTGCTGGGCGCAGTGGGGAAACGTCATAGCTGCGCGCAGGAGGCACGTGAAGACATGCTGCCGGCGTCCCTGCCTGGAGTATGTGAGTATGTATGTGTTTGTGTGTATGTGTGAGTATGTATGTATGTATGTCTGTATGTATCTCTGTATATGTGTAGCTGGATCCGGAATGACCCCCCATTGCAAGTCAATGGAGGACAGATCCGGATTACTGGTGTGTCACACCAAACGGATCCGTCCCCATTGACTTGCATTGGGGGTCATTCCAGATCCGTCTTGGTGCGGATGCCTGGACCGGAGAGAAAACCGCAGCATTCAGGAGCATTCCGTTGTCTTCAGTTCAGTTTTGTCCCCATTGACAATGAATGGGGACAAAACTGAAGCGTTTTTGAAAGTAGCCTTACTAACATCTGTGTACACTAGGGTTGTGCCTATGTTTGCTCAACCATACAAGGTGAGCCTAATCATCTCAAATAACCACTTTTTACTCGTACATATTACCTCTCCCACTTTTGTTGCCCTTTGTGTGCTGCAAGAAATCTTTTCAGTCCTGAGGAACTCTAAATCCCATTGTGTCCTTGATTAAGATTCATGTAGGGAAGGGTAAAGCATTATGGCTAAGATCAGGGGCGTAGCTATAGGGGAAGAAGGGGAAGCGGCTGCTTTGGGGCCCCAACTAAAAAGGGGCCCATCCAGGAGAAGGACTAAAAGATTTTATTGTCAGGGCCCCCCTTAACAGCATTATACAATGACATTATATAAAGTGACACTGTAGATAACTTATGGAGTGTCTGCTGGGCCTCGTCTGACTAGCCACAGAGGGTTGAGAAGAAGGTGGTGGTGAAGGAGGGCCCATTCAAAAATTTGCTGTGGGGCCCAGTTGTTTCTAGATACGCCTCTGGCTAAGATATGTTGGCTGTTTTACCTATTCCCAATACAATGCACTCACCTGTCTGGACTACAACATATTCCTCCAACTGACAAGGGCGTAACTAAAGGCTCATGGGCCCTGGTGCAATTCAGCTTGGCCCCCCTTCTCTCAGTGCTTTATGGCAAGGCGCAGAGGTGCACCTAGCCTTTCCGCTGCCTGAGGCAAATATAGAATCTGTCCACTCCCCCCACCCCATGCCAAATTCTCAACCTAAATCCTTCCCTCCCTCCCTACTGTTAAAGACATACATGTCCTTGACACATGTTTTTTCTGTACTTGTGTGGGTTTACACTGGGTACACCATTTTCCTCCAACACTCCAAAGACATATTGATAGGGAACTTTGACTATGAGCTCCACTGGGGACAGTGAGTGGTAATGACTGTAAAGTCCTCCGGAATATGTCAGTGCTCTGTAAGTAAAATAAATAAGGATCTGTGGTGATCCATTGTACTTCACTTTCCTAACAGAATTGACATGCTAATACTTAAAGGTGTTTTTTTTTAACTTTTATACTGATGACCTATCCTTTGGATAGTTCATCAGTATCTGATCGGTGGGGGTCCAACACCAGGACACCCGCCTATTCGCTGTTTCATAAGGCACGGGCGCTTGCAATAGCATCATGGTCTTCTCGCAGCTTAGCCTAGGTTATGTGACTTCACGTTCATCGGTTACATGGCCTGGGCGCAGCTCAGCCCCATTGAAGCGAATGGGGCTGAGCTGCGACACCAAGCACAGCCTATGTTCTATGTACGGTGCTGTGCTTGGCAAGCACAGAGAAGGCCGCAGAGCTAATATAAGCGCCAGTGCCTTCTAATACAGCTGATTGGCAGGGGTCCCGGGTGTCGATCAGATAGTGATGACCTATACAGTGCATAGGTCATCAGTATTAAAATCTCAGAAAACGCCTTTAAAATGTCACTACCTCAGTATCTGACAACCTTTGTCAAACCAAACCTATCCCTCATTCTAAACATACTGAATTGCATTGATACATGTTGTTCTCATGTAACTGTACTGCTAACATTTATTCATCATTGATGGGGCTCTCTTGCTTAGAAACAGTGTTTTAAGAAATCATATTAATGCATTTTGAGTTACAACCATTAAAGGGGTTGTCAAGCCTTTTTTAAGTGATAGCGAAGTAATGAAGAGGACTCTCCATAACTTTGGCGCATCTAGCGCCAGTTCTAAATATAAGACAGCTTCCTACCTGTCTTACACTTAGACCCTTTTCCACGCCTGAAACAGGGGTAAAAAATGGTAAATGAGACGGGTCTGATGACCCATCTCCCGCCCACGACACGTCCACTTATTTAGACCTTTTAACTTCTGTTGTTGTTCTGGGCACCATTACAGATAGGGCTAGTACAGGGCTAGTAATATTAATCTGGCAGGGAGAGTGAGGGAGGAGACAGGGAGAGAAGACCTGATTGCCTGCCACAGTCAAGTGAAAATGTCTGGCACTGGTAAGCAGAAGGGTTCCACAGAAGGGTGCCATCGTAATCCTGGCGGTCCATCACCTTGACCATATGTTTAAGCTCTCCAGAGCTAAATGCTGATGAACGCCTGGATGCCATATTGAAAACTTTGCTCTGCCTCTGAGGACTGTACGCCGCGGCCTAATGTTGTGCGTGCGTATTACGCAATCGCGAGACAATAGTACTCTAAGGATTCATACGCACTTTGTACGCTCATGCGTATGTATTCAGTTCAGTAGCGTACTTTTAACAACGCTTAGACTATATGTTCGTTATTTGTGCGGGAATGTTCGCAGAACACGACCAGAATAACGAATACGCAACTTCGACCGAATAAATTCGTATTAAGAACAAATCTTTTTATAAATTTGTTGAATATTTGCCAATGCGAATCTTTGAAGATTCACTCGTCTCTAATAGTAGTACATTATGCATCCCCACAAAAACATTCATATGCCATGTTTATGGTTATTATAAAGCCTACGGCACAAAAAAAATCTGTTCCAAGTGTGTATTTGTAGTCTCTACAGTATAACTATGGAAATACAATGGTCTACGTAGCAGCTTTGAATACAAAATTCATATCCATATATATCAATATATTGGATATTTTTAATAAGACTATTTGTAAACTTGCTTCATTTTTTTTTAAATGTAAATATACTTAAAGGGAATCTGTCAGCTCTGAAACACCCTCCAAACTAGAGTAAGCGGTGTATAGTGTAAGTGATGTCGAGTCTGGTTATGTAATTTTTATCTTCATACTCACTTCCATTCCGACGCTGTGCTCCCACAAACCTGCAGTAAAATGCACTCAGTGGACTAAAGTGCTCACTCACATAATGGAGAGGGCTCAAAGAAGAGTCCTCTCAATGCATTTTACTGCTGGTTTGTGGGAGAACAGGGTCGGAATGGAAGTGAGTATGAAGATAAAACTTACATATTTGTATTCAGCATCACTTACACTATATTCGGAGATGACAGGTTCCCTTTAAAGGGGTTTTCCAGAACTTCGATATTAATGACCTATCCAAAGGCTAAGGATAAACGTACAGAGCCAGAAGCAGATAGCTTGGTACACTGTGTAGTAGTCATAGCCAAGTTACTGCAGCTCACTTACCATTCACTAGAAAGGATGAGGAGCTGAATTTATCAATCAAAAGGACAGCAGAATGCATTCCCCAGCAATGTCCACACAAGCACAATCTCTCATGGTCAATGGGGAATATGGAAGCAGCTGATCTTTCTCTCTTGGCTTTATCTCTCATTAAAGGGGTTCTATATTCGATATTGATGGCCTATCCTCAGGACAGAAGAAAGCCACTGCCAGACTCCTCTGGTGGCAACTTATCTTCTGCCAGGAAAAACTATTGGGTGTTGAGAGTCAACATGCTCATGTCTTCTTTCCCCTGAAAATTTATATTGGGGGATATTGGGGAGGCCCCCATATACATTAGATAGTTGTTTGGCCTTGCTCCTTTGTGAGCCTGCAACACACAGAGTGTCATGGCGCCTGATCTTCCCTCACAAAACTATAATCCCCACAATCCTTAGCTTTCCTGCTGTGAGTTGTTCATGAGTGTTGATGATTACTGATTGGCTGCCTGATATGCCTGTCCAGTCACGCCCCACTCTACTCAGTAATCAGCAGCACACTAACATTTAGCTAGAGAACTGATTGCAACACACTGAGCATGCTCGACCTAACAAAGGCTCAGAACTACAGGTCGATGCCATGGCAATTTATGAGGAAACACAGTGGGTAGCAGAGGAAGAAAACTACTTTTATAACTACTGAACGGTAAATATGTGAAATTGACTTTATATTAGGTAATTATTAATGATGAATTAGTCTAAAACATAAGTTATATTTATGGTAACCAGAATACCCCTTCAACCCTTTGTGATAGAATGGCTGATTTACAGCCCAAAATAAGTAAAATTCAATCATCAAAAATATCCAGGTGTACTAGTTTCTAAGGACCTGGAATTTTTTCCAAACATTTGGGTCAAATCCAAATCCATCAATTTGGGTAAATTTCTAAAAATGGCATCAGCCAGATCAGAGGACAGGAAACATAAAGAAGGAGGATCACATGACCCCAGTCGCTGACTGTGAATAGTCAGCACACCGGTCGGCACCTCGCTCCAATGCATGCTGCACGTGGGAAGGAGCGATCTCCAATGTAAGAGGCAAAGAAATCCCCAGCAGTCATGACTTATGCTATAACATGCATCTTTTTAAAAAAGTCTGCCTGCATCCACCTGAAAAAAATTGTAACGTCACGGCCACCAGGGGTCTCACCTCCACCTAATTTCAGTCCACTGCCTGTTGTCAAGCAAAATCTGCCCCTGGTAACAGAGACTTAGAAGATGACTGAGAAGAAGTGGGGGCATGTCAGACCTAGCTGAGATTGTGAGCCTGACAACTGCTTCTACACCACTTCTGGAGTCTCCTTCCTTTCTGTAAGTGTGATTTATCTGTTCTTATCTGTTCTGTGAGCTTCCTAGGTGAAGACAAAGATAATGGTAAGTAACGGAAGTGAGGTCACTGCAGACAGTATTGGCAGAAGCGAGACAACCCCTGTTTCTGAGAGAAATGGATCTAGCTGTGTAGCTGAAACAAGTAATAATATGGCTGAAAGAGACTTTTGGGAAGTCCAAAAATAAGTGTTCCATCACAGTTATGATTGTATAAAGAAGTACAGCCATTATGCAAACTTTTGAAAACTCAGGCACGCTTTAAAGAGGCTGTCTGTTACCACCAGCTGCCATGTGTTTACCCACAGCTATATATTTGTCTGTCACTTTAAGATTACTAATGCTGGCTTGGCATTAAAGAACTCAAAATGAATTGCATACAGTCCTAGTCCTAGAATAACATCCACAACTTTTCTAAGGGCAATTTCAATACAGGTTGAATTTATTTGGACCATATTGAAACGCTAGACTGATTCGGCCAAATCAAATCTGAATTGAATTCACTCATCACCAATGCTGATCTATAATATAAGGCATCGCTTCTCAAACTGTGAGGTTGGCTTCAACAACGAGAGACCCCCTAGTTGTTGGTAAAGTACAACCAAGAAGCATTTTTGAGTGATCATAAGCTGTACACTCATTTTACAGGCTGTAGACCTTTGGTGCTCATTTTATACAGACTTCAAGTGACAAATGTAAGAAAAACAATATTTGGAATATTTCCATAGATGTCCAATTTTTTTCTGCCTTGAGTTCCACTGGCAGATAATGTTTGAGAAGCTCTGCTCTAGACTATGAAAATCATACATTTTAATAAATGACATTGATACTGCTTTCAGGACCAGCTGCATCTAACACAATGTTTTAATAAAAGTTATATGCTTCATTCATAGTTCCTCTAGAAGGCTCAGCATATAGATGTTTCCTTTGTAATAGATGCATCTGCTGCAAAACAGAAGCCAGATGTGATGCCAACATCATGTGCTTACGTCTGCAAACTCTGCATCTAATTTAGGTAACATATGAGCTGGATGTGTGATGGGAAAAGTAGAGCCGTTATCTAATAGGCCAGCAAATTCAGATGTCACATTGGACAAAACTTAAGAAATTTACTGACTCTAAAATATTTATACAAGGAAATGATACTTGACGGATGAGTGAAAGCCAAGCAGATCTGTTTTTCCATACAGATTACTAAATCTGCATCACTGCACCACTATGATTTATAATCTCTTAGATCTAAGTATATATATCGTACATAGCGTATGTATCATTAGCATTCAAAATTTTATGAAAATTTACGAAAAATACGAAGCGAATCCGAAAAAATCCGGATTCGCTTCGGAGTTGAAAATTTGTAAGATTCGATACGAATCTACAAAGCGGCGAATAGATTTGCTCATCTCTAGTGGTCATAAACCCTGGAAACAAGCAATATATATTGTGATGGAAAAATTAATACAGCCAGCAAAGGAGGCAATATGGACAATCACAGTACATTAGTAAGTGCCTTGTATTAACTTTGGCTACATGATAAATGCCATTTGCTGAAGTGAGACGGCCCATTTAAGATTAGGAATTTTTGCAAGGAAATATGAAGTCTAATATGCCTTGGTTATTGAAGAATAGTGCACTTACCTACAGTCATGGCCAAAAGTTTTGAGAATGATACAAATATTAATTTTTGCAAAGTCTACTGCTTCAGTTTTTATAATGGCAATTTGCATATACTCCAGAATGTTATAAAGAGTGATCAGCTTAACAGCAATTACTTGCAAAGTCAATATTTGCCTAGAAAATGAACTTTATCCCCCAAAACACATTTCAACATCATTGCAGCCCTGCCTTAAAAGGACCAGCTAACATCGTTATCGCTATCATCTGTTAACCATGGTTATCTCTAAAGAAACACGTTCAGTCATCATTGCACTGCACAAAAATGGCATAACAGGGAAGAGTATCGCAGCTAGAAAGATTGCACCTCAGTCAACAATCGATCGCATCATCAAGAACTTCAAGGAGAGAGGTTCCATTGTTGCCAAAAAGGCTCCAGGGCGCCCAAGAAAGACCAGCAAGCGCCAGGAACGTCTCTTAAAAGTGTTTCAGCTGCGGGATCGGGCTACCAGCAGTGCAGAGCTTGCTCAGGAATGGCAGCAGGCAGGTGTGAGTGCATCTGCACGCACTGTGAGGCGGAGACTCTTGGAGCAAGGCCTGGTCTCAAGGAGGGCAGCAAAGAAGCACTTCTCTCCAGAAAAAACATGAGGGACAGAACTGATATTCTGCAAAAGGTACAGGGAGTGGACTGCTGAGGACTGGGGTAAAGTCATTTTCTCTGATGAATCCCCTTTTCGATTGTTTGGGACATCTGGAAAACAGCTTATTCGGAGAAGACGAGCGTGAGCGCTACCACCAGTCTTGTCTCATGCCAACTGTTAAAGCATCCTGAAACCATTCATGTGTGGGGTTGCTTCTCAGCCAAGGGAATCGGCTCTCTCACAGTCTTGCCTAAAAACACAGCCATGAATAAAGAATGGTACCAGAATGTCCTCCGAGAGCAACTTCTCCCAACCGTCCAAGAGCAGTTTGGCGATCAACAATGCCTTTTCCAGCATGATGGAGCACCTTGCCATAAAGCAAAGGTGATAACTAAATGGCTCAGGGAACAAAACATAGAGATTTGGGTCCATGGCCTGGAAACTCCCCAGATCTTAATCCCATTGAGAACTTGTGGTCAATCATCAAAAGACGGGTGGACAAACAAAAACCTACAAATTCTGACAAAATGCAAGCATTTATTGTGCAAGAATGGACTGCTATCAGTCAGGATTTGGTCCAGAAGTTGATTGAGAGCATGCCAGGAAGAATTGCAGAGGTCCTGAAGAAGAAGGGTCAACACTGCAAATATTGACTTGCTGCATTAACTCATTCTAACTGTCAATATAAGCTTTTGTTACTCATAATATGATTGCAATTATATTTCTGTATATGATAAAAACATCTGACAAACACACATAAAAACCAGAGGGCAGCAGATCATGTGAAAATATAATACTTGTGTCATTCTCAAAACTTTTGGCCATGACTGTATAAATATATATCATAAAGTATGTATATATTACTCTACACACATTCACATACAGTATGTAACATAACCCCATTCATAATGGCAATATATTAGTACTTTCTACGGGCTTGATTTTGCTTGAAAAAAAATTCAGACAGCACAAATGGATTCCAGCTGCCTGAGACCTTAGCAATAGTAGGATGAGAGTTTCCTAGAAAATAATGACTCATATTATTCCAAACTACTCATGAAAGCAAATGTGGTAGACTATTTTCAGGGAGGTTTGCATGTGCTGCTGTACTATAAAAAAAGGTATCTTCAGGGTCGAACTGGGGTTCCTTGGGCCCACCAGAGGAAATTGTTCTGGGGGCTTTACTCCCATATGATCAGTAAAGTCTAAAAGGATTTGTTTAAAAGAAGACCCTAGTTGCAATTTATTGTCTCCAAAGGCGGCTCAAAACATTTTTTTTCTAGGACTTTGGGGCCCACCAGAGGACCTTCTGGTACTCTAATAGGCCAGTCCCACACTGGTTATGTTATACATTTTATGTTATATTCTGTAGGTCTCTATATCACTTTAATATGGTTTTCTGGAATGTAAATATCCACATTAAAATGCTTAAAATGTTGAAAATTGCAATATATGTACAGTACTGATTCTGCACTATTCCTGTGGTGGGAATCTGTGGGCAATGACATGATTAATCATGGTGCATAACGTGTTATGTATCAGCATGGATGAAATCTCCCCACTGCCTCAACTGGCACTTATGGAGACATGATGCCGGTTCAATTTTTTTTACATTTTCAGTATATTTAACTTTCTTTAGAGCTCAAAAAACCCTATAAAGGGGGTGTCTCACTACACAATCTATTTCATATTGGCGTAAGTATGGTGATCATCTGATAATAGCAGGTTATTCTCTTGAGACCACCAGTAAATAGCTGATTTGCCCCAGCAGGACAATGTAGTAGTAATAGATGAAGGACTCCTAGATGGAGGTCCACCAGAGTGGGAGCTGTATTAAGAGAATGACCCTCAATTTTGGCTCATAGAAACAGGGGTTCCCCTCTGTGACATCCTCATGCTGTAATGAGTGCATGAACAGGAGCTGTCTTCACACTGTACCCCTTTAAACTTTGATATCCTCATAAAATTGTGAAAAATAATTTGTCTCTTTATTACTTTTGAATGTTCTCAGTCCTCATCATTACAGCACTTCAATGCAGTTTCTGTAGAAGTAAAATAGAACATACCCTTGCACTTCTCCACCTTTAGGAAAAGTGAATATATAAGCATTGTAAAACATATATTAGTAGAAATGTCTCAGCTGTAGACCTAATCTAGCCAAAGCAATTTAGGAAAGGCTTTGTGTCATTTCTGAACTTGTGATGTATACAAAAAACGTAAAATACGTATACATTTTCTGATTTTAACCCTGGACATGGCAGAGGAAAAAGTTGTTTTTGTGCATAGACAAAAACAAGGAAAATGGTCCCTTCCATAGAGAGTACATCTATTTCTCTGCTACGATACCATGGATTAGTTACCAGTACATAGCGATTTGGTGTCACTGTTCTTAGGCTAGTTTGCCATCTCCAGCATGGATTTCTGCAGAGAGCAGCCTGCCGGAATTCTCCAGATCCGGCACTGCTGGATGCAAACAAAGTGCTTGCCGGCCTCACTAAGTATAATGGGGTCCGGTAGAGATCCGTCTGCTTTCCGGCAAAAATGGCAACAATCGGCCAGAAACAAACCACTGCACACTACATTTTGTGTCCGGCCTATTCCCGGCATTCTCTGCCTGATCAGGCGGACTGAACTCCGTGTAACATTTTAAATTTCAAGAGAAGCCAGTTACCTATTTCTATGTGATTGAATTGTGGGAGATTTTTTTTTATCACTCTCATTAAGAGAAACAACATGGGAGTCTTGCAGATAAGATACCTTTTAATGGCTAGCAAAAATTAAAGCAGTGGTCTGAAGAAACACACAGTGCATTCAGAAAGTCTTCAGAGTGGACCCTTTCTCTATTTCCACATTTCTTAAGTAGTGGCCAGGGGCAGTCTGGGAGCTTAAAGTGGCCCTGGAAATAAACCTAAAAGTGGCCCTATTTTGTAGGCGGGTCCAAATTGACAGAAGGTAGGGCAACACAAGTAGGCAGGGACAACACAGATAGGTAGGGACAACAGCAGCAGGCAAAATACTGCCCCAGAAGAACCAAATACCACAGTGCAGCACAAAATACTGCTGCCTCCACTGCTGTATACAACTGTTTCACTGTTTGGAGAATGGCGATACAGTTGAATTCAGATCGGCACCTGTGTCTATCGGCCAGGTGCATAAATACCTGATGTACCCAGCTGACAGCTGTGAAGGGGGCTCTGGTGGACCCCTGTGCATCAGCCAGGGTTGCCAACCGTCCAGAAATTTGTGAACAGTCCGTAAAAATACTGTTCCTGTGTCCGTGAAAAAAAAATAGACTTGTCCGTGATTTTTTTGAGGCTGGTGGTTCTTGAGTAGATTATTTTGGTGGTAATTATCATCATTTTACAGCTCACGGTAAGGGCTGGTAATGAGTTCTTATCAGGATATTGAACTGTAGCCCTGTATTACCTATCATCTTTATGTTTTTTCAATTTGTCCGTAAAAAGTGTTGGCTGTCCGTAATTTTGGTATAAATTGTCCAGAAAAACTAAAAATTCTGGTTAGCAACCCTGGCATCAGCCCACAGGGAAATTTCAAGTATAGTGTGGCAAAAATAATGTAGTAAACCCAGACTTTCCATAATAGAGCATTATATTGCAGTGAGACAAGATACCAATAAAAAACCTGAAAAACTGAAAATTTGAATGTGCCAAAAAATGAGTGTCACAACTCTAAATGACATAAAAAATCTCAAGTGCTAATTATCTGCAAGAAAAAAATACAACATATGAAAAAACTTAGTGCTGCTGGAAAAGCAATGTAAAGACAAACTGATTTAGTGATACAGAAGATACCAGTCTCACATATAAGCTGTAGTAGAAGGAACAATTACTTTATTTTACCACACTATCCTTAACATACTGGTTTTTAATATTTCTGTGATCATGTTTTGGATATGTATAAACTTTTGGTACTTAATCATATGGCTTGTTGGTGTGCACCATTTTTTTCATGTTCCCTTTTGCTATATATAGATGTAGTGTTTTGCACAAGGGCAGGACCCTTGTTTCTTATAAATACGGTGGTGCCCGCCTTCCACTATTACTTTACGGAATGACACCCTAAATCCCCTCTGTCTATATAAAGTCTCTCAGCTGACAATGCATATCAGAGCTTGTAGAGCCCAGAGACATGACTGTGTAGAGGGACAGATCTGCAGACAGGTACAATAAAAGTTTTGCTGAACTGAAAGTTCTCAAGATAACAGTACCATAATTATTAAATTGAAAAAGTTTCGAACGACAAAGACTCTTCCTAGAGCTGGCTGCTCCACTGAACTAAGTAATCAATGGAGAAAGGCCTTGGTAAGCAGGGGCGTAGCTAACGGCTCATGGGCCCTGGTGCAAGAGTTCAGCTTGGGACTCCCTTCTCTCAGTGCTTTGTGTGTCTTCTTATGCAGCAGAAGGGTCTTTGGGCCCCCTCAGGCTCCTGGGCCCGGTAGCGACTACCAAGACCCAATAGTCAATCTAGCTGAGCTCCAAAGATCCTATGTGCAGATGGGAGACACTTCAGAAGGTTAACCATCGCTGCAGTATTCCACCAATCTGGGCTTTATGGCTGACAGGAACTTTTTGGTCTAAGTGCCATGTTTGGATGCAACCAGGCACTGTCCAAAAACATCCTTACAGTGAAGCATAGTGGTGGCAGCATTCTGCTGTGGGAGTATTTTTCAGCAGACTGTTCAGGGAAAGCTGAATGATGCAAAGCACAGAGATATTCTTAAAGGAGTTATCCAATAGTACAAATACCCCCCACAATGCCCGGGCCCCTCCTATAGATGATACTTACTGGATCCCTGCACGGCCACCACTGCATCTCTCTGTTGCCTGAAATGAAATATCCGGCGACAAGGGGAGCAGCCAATAGCAGGCTGTGATGGTGACCAGCCTCCCTAGGATCGTGGGTGATGCTAGGGAGGCTGGTCACCATCGCGACCTGCTATTGGCTGCTCCCCCTATCTCCGGATGCTTTGATCAACACGATGGGGAGATGCAGCGGTGGCTGTGCAGAGATGCAGGTGCAGGGGGCATATTGTCTGTAGGAGGGGCATGGGCTTGGGGGGTATTTGTACTATTGGATAACCCCTTTAATGAAAACCTGATCCAAAGTTCTCTGGACCTCACACTGGCCAGACGATTTACCTTCTGGTAAAACAATGACCCTAAGAACACAGTCACGACAACACAGGAGTGGCTTAGCTACAACTATTTATTTATTTTATGCACTTATATAGCGCTGCTATATTCCGCAGCGCTTTACAGACATTAAGCTGTCCCTAATGGGGCTCACAATCTAAGTTCCCTATCAGTATGTAGTTGGAGTGTGGGAGGAAACCAGAGAACCCGGGGGAAACCCACGCAAACACGGGGAGAACATACAAACTCCATGCAGATGTTGTCCTTGGTTGTATTTGAACCCAGGACCCCAGTGCTTTAAGGCACCAGTGCTAACCACCAAGCCAACATGCGGCCCCCTGTAAGTCTGTGAATGTCCTCGAGTGGCCCAGCCAGAGCCTGACTTGAACCCAATCGAACATCTCTGGAGAGACCTAAAACCAGCTGTGCACCAACAGTCCCCATCCAACCTGACGGAGCTTGGGGGGATCTGCAGAGAAGACGGCAGACAATACCAACATTCAGGTGTGCCAAACTTGTGGCATTATAACCAAGAAGGCTGGAGGTTGTAATCGCTGCCAAAGGTTCTTCAACTAAGGGTCTGAATATTTATGTTAATGCAATATTTTCGTTTTTCCTTTATAAATAAATTAGGAAAGTTTTCAAACATCTCGTTTTCACTTTGTCATTATGGAGTATTAAGTGTAAAATGATGGGGAAAAAATGTAACTTTTTTATTTTAGCACAAAGCCGCAACATAAAATGTGAAAAAGTGAAAGGGTTTGAAGACTTTCCAAATGTATTGTATACATGCAAAATAGAGCAGAGTCACGATGAAATAAATAGACATTTAAAAAAAAAACAACAGAAGAAGCTTGGAGAATGAGTCTGTAATTAGCTTACAGATAAGCAGTGACAATGCTTTATTGTCTCTAAACTGATGTTATCTCAGAGAACTGATGCACCCACTATTTCTGGAGTAGATTCTTTAGATCTTGTAACATGACATAAATCCTTGGGAAAAATTCAGTCCTGTGTTCAGTGTGTCAAACAATTACATAAACATTCTTTGGGCTCTTTGGGATTTGAAATTGCCTTTTGCTATGGACAGATGTATGGACAATGGTTATGGAACCACTGTGCCGACTAACTGGTTTGCCGTTGGTCTAGACCTGAGTGCGTTATCCTGGTTGTCCCCTGGTTTTCACTCTTTAATCCTATACTGGAATCTAGACTACGCTGCAGGGGAGCCACCAGGCTGCTACCTCTTGTAGTTGCTCTGGTGTAGTTGGCAGATGACCCACAGAGACAGTGCAAGGCACCGCAAACACAGACAAGGCACCAATTCAGAAACAGGAAGAATACAGGCAAATCCAAGGCAAACACAGATAGAGACATGAGACAAAACAAGGAGCACTTGTAGACAGACCTAGACAAACAGAATACAAGAACCAGACATACGGACTACAGGAACGTGTGCAGACATAGTCGATACTGGCGGAAGGAAGCATCAGACACTCACATTGTCGCTAAGACACAGTTCAGACACTACAGGTAATAGCAGACAAAACTCACACATGACACAGACAAGCTAACACATGACACAGACAAAATAAAGCATATTTAAGCAAAGCATGTTGCACAACCAGGGCAGGTCACAGAACTCAAGAAACATATAACATAAGACTGACACAGAACACTGGCGTAACAAACTCATTAGTCAGACAGATGCACTGCACACACAATTAACATTAATCCTTGCAAGACTGCAATGAGAGGATATACAAGCTCATAGGCACAATTCATACGACAAGTAACTGACAATACAAGCACCAGAGGCAACATGAACCACTATTAAGCACAACAGCCACAATTCAAACTCACAAGAAGCCGACGCTGGAGTGGATAGTATAGTAGAAACAAGTGAAAAACCACATTAACACCTTTTAGTCGGACGACTTTCAAATGTTCCTCATTATGTCCTATACTACAAAAATGTTTGGCCACAGGAAAATGTGTCTTTTTATCTTTTAATTGTGTGGCGTGAGACCTCATCCTTGTTCTGAGTTTCTGTCCTGTTTCAACCCAATAGGACATTTACTACACAGAACCAGGTACATACATAACATTGGATGTACAGTGCCTTGCGAAAGTATTCGGCCCCCTGGAACTTTTCAACCTTTTGCCACATTTCAGGCTTCAAACAAAAAGATATAACATTTTAATTTTTTTGGTGAAGAATCAACAACAAGTGGGTCACAATTGTGAAGTGGAACGAAATTTATTGGATTATTTAAACTTTTGTTGTAATATTAAAACTGAAAAGTTGGGATGTTTAAAGCTTGGGAAATCTTTTGGTATCCAAATCCGGCTTTAAACTTCTCCACAACAGTAAAACGGACCTGCCTGTTGTATTCCTTGGTCTTCATGATGCAGAACCCTGAGACTATCACAGAGCAGGTGCATTTATACGGAGACTTGATTACACACAGGTAGATTCTATTTATCTTCATCAGTCATTTAGGACAACATTGGATCATTCAGAGATCCTCAATGAACTTCTGGAGTGAGTTTTCTGGACTGAAAGTAAATGGGCTGAATAATTTTGCACGCTCCACTTTTCAGTTTTATTATTGCAAAAAAAGTTCAAATGATCCAATAAATTTCGTTCCACTTCACAATTGTGACCCACTTGTTGTTGATTCTTCACCAAAAATTTAAAATGTTATATCTTTTTGTTTGAAGCCTGAAATGTGGAAAAAGGTTGAAAAGTTCCAGGGGGCCGAATACTTTCGCAAGGCACTGTAGAACATGTGAATGTCCCAGGAATCTTATAGTCCTGCTGCAGGTTGGAGATCCATATCCTGTCTCTGCTCATTATATGGGAACATGTTTTGCATCTCCTTACTTTGCAGGGATATCCTGTTTCTATTCTTGAGAAAAACATGTTTCAGTCTTTCAGACCTTTGAGACTGGCATGAAGGTTCATCTTCCAGTAGCACAACGACTTTAATAATCTTCGATCAGTTATTCAACGTTAGTGTATATAGTAGATAGATAGATAGATAGATAGATAGATAGATAGATAGATAGACAGACAGATGACGAAGAGGCTAAGAAAACAGTTGGTCTGATAGGAAGTATAAAACCACTAGGAAGACCCTAAAAACAGCCTAAAATAAAAAAAACACTGAGCCCCAAACAACCCTGGTCCAAACAAAGCCTACTACACCATACATAAGAGACATGTGCACAATACAAAGCATGGAAACATCATAAAAACTCAGTGTGGAACCCAGGCCTATTGCTGAAATTTCTGGAAAGCGGAATAGGAGAAAAAACATATGATGTTATCAGAAGTTCTCCCATCGAGAACAGATGCAGCTTGAAGGTAAATGAGTATGGCTTATTTTCAGCAGAGCCAATGAGACAGACAGGGCTGCAGCCGCAACCTCAGTCCAATGCTCTTCAATATCTACATCAATGAGCTGGTGGCGGATCTGGAGCCCTCCTCAGTAACAGGTCTCACATTCCATAACAACAAGGTGAAATTTCTGCTGTATGCAGAAGACCCCTGCTGCTATCACAAAATGAGAAAATTCTCCAAGACAACCTGCAAATCCTGCAAAAATTCAGCACCACATGAAACCAGTCAAACATCCTCCCTTCCTGCTAAACAACTGTCTACTTATAGAAACCTACAGTTACACCTTCCTGGGCCTAGAAATCAGCCAATCAAGGAGCTTTAAATAAGCCACAGAAATACTGAAGGCGGCACAGACCATGTGGCACAGTATGGTGGCACAGAGCATGAGGCACAGTATGGGGGGCACAAAGCATGTGGCACAGTATGGTGGCACACAGCATGAGGCACAATATGGGGGCACAAAGCATGTGGCACTGTATGGGGGCATACAGAATGTGGCTTAGAGCATGAGGCACTGTATGTAAGCACAGACCGTGTGACACAGTATAGGGGCACAGAGCATGTGACACAGTATGGGGGCACAGAGCATGTAGCACTATACTATGAGCACAGAACATGTGGCACAGTATGGGGGCAGAGAGCATGTGGTACAGTATGAGGGCACAGAGCATCTGGCACAGTATAAGGGCACAGAGCATAAGGGACAGTATAGGAGCACACAGCATGTAGTGCTATATAAGGAGACAGAGCACGGAGGCACAGAGAATGTTGCACTATATAAGGGGGCACAGACCATGTAACGCTATATAAATGGGCACAGAGCATGTAGCACTATATAAGGAATAATAATAATAAATATGTTACTTTATTGTTATGTTTTAGGAAGCAGCTGGATCTCAATGCTCTTGCAGATTCATTGTTGCCACTTATTGTATGCATAGGTACCCCTGCAATTCAAAGGGTTAGAAGAATATGACTTGCTCGCCCAGCCCTGGTTCGTAGAGTTCTGGATAAGTTTCCAGAATTATTTAGATGTGGTGAAGGGCCAGATAAGAACCGTCACGGTGACTTTTTGTCTCTCTGCCATCATTTTGCAATTATTCTAATGGTATGAGGAAACATTCTTCCAATTCACTATCAATAACCTTTGTGAGTTCTGTGCACACACTGAACTGTGATTCAGTACTGGCCACTTGCTTCTTCTCCTTTCAAGATTAATGAATGTTAACATTGCCATTTCTACAAATATCATAATGTTAATATAGGTGACTCCTTTGAAGATGGTTCACTGGCTATTTAACCTTGCATTTAGACGCACATAGCTGCTTTTTGTCTGCCTTTTAGCAATTAAAGATCTGGGATTGGTTGAAATGACATGTTTACACAAATTTCCAGGAAGGTAACATTTGATAAAATTCACACGACTCAACACAGTAGTCATCTGACAATGAAATGCACATTCAAACAGAGCCAGCTCTGGGCCAAGCAAACACAAAAGAGTCTGTTCTGGGTAGCAGTAGGCTGTCATGTTCTAGTAAAGCTATCACCAAAAAACATCTAAAGCTACTAGTTTAGTGGAATATCTCTCTCCTACAACAGCTGTGTACACAAATCATTTGAAATCCAAACGATCATAAAATAACAAATTGCTTTATTTTATTATAACAAAAAATTAAAAAACATCAAAAGGAGTCCACGTTAGAAGAGTGAATTACATAAGTGTGGGACAACTGCTAAAAAGGCTAGTGATGCCGCTCTACACATCAGAGCAACAAAACCCATGAATATTATATCATGTTATCAACATACACAGAAAACATAGTGGCATATTGTTATTCACATACCAAAAATAGCTATATAAGTAAGAAACAAGTCTAACCAAATATCCAAACATAAAATAGAGTATACACCACATACAATCCAAAGAGGGTTCCTCTGCCAGACCAGTGTCCCTCACTTACCCAATGCGTTTCGCCAACAGCTTTGTCCCCTGACAAAGCCGTTTGGCAAAACGTGCTGGATAAGTGAGGGACACTGGACCCATTGGCTCATTGCACCTTGAGGTCCTGCTCCATGTCTCCTGTGCTGTGGCCCCACAGCACTGACTGACAGGCCAGGCATTGAAATCATATTCACCCATGACCCTGAAGTCTCGCAGGAGAGCATTTGGCGATGGTGTTCCATTCCTGTATAGCGTGTGACCAAACACGCGCCTCTGCCAGTGAAAGTGATGGGGAAGTGGCATAGCAGGCAGGGAGCAGAGCCGCTGAGTGCAACAGCACCACCCTCGTTGCGCCAAGGAGCTAATTTACATATTATAAAACAGCTATTTTCTCAACATTACGACCACCTATGGAAATGGTACCAAAGGCATTACATTCAGCTGACAAGCACACACCTAGCATTCAAGCTGGATTAATGCTCATATACTGTATGTGGTGACAGATTCCCTTTAAAATGTCACAGTACAGTACTTATATATGTATTCAGGACATATGATTTCAAAGGTTTTAAGAGGTGGGGAGTCTGAGCACTGAGATGCCCGTCATTCACTAGGACGAGGAGATTGAAGCACTCACATAGAGTGCTCTCCCTCTCCTCACTGCAGGAGAAGGGCTCAATTTCCTGTAGCAAAGTGAGAGAGCACTCTGTGTAAATGCTTCTCTCTCCTCGTTCTAGCGATCGGTGGGGGGATCATTTACCAAAACCAGCATTCTCAACAGTTCTGATTAGGCATATCCTCCACCAGTCTTTGGGGACATTTATCAAACTGGTGTAAAGTAGAACTTAGTTGTTCATAGCAAACAATCAGATTCCTTCTTTTATTTTCCAAAGGAACTGTCCAAAATGAAAGGTGGAATCTGATTGTTTGCTATGGGCAACTAAGCCAGTTCTACTTTACAGCAGTATGATAAATGATCCCCCTTGTGTCCAGATTGAAATGTACTCCAACCTCTGACTGGAGTGGATGTCAATCATCATTTGCACCAGGAAACTGGCCTCTCTTCCCCAGCATACCCCAGTCTACACTAGACAATGGTTGGCTGACCTGTGGTACTTCAGACACCTTTGCCAGTGGGAGGGTGCCTGAGCAATAGGATCCTTTACTAGTTCCTGCAAAGTTGTGCTGTATCATGTTGTTTATCCATGTACCAATATTGCATGTAGCCAGCCCTGAACTCAGCCTATTCCTGACTATGATCCTGCCTGACCCCTCAGTGCTACGTACCAATGACTCTGACACCTACGGTTCAGCTATCAACCACACAGAGACTATTCCAGGAGGTAGAAGCTTGGAGGCTCCCCTGCAGCGAAGTTCAGATCCCTGAGTTAAAGGGTGAAAACCAGCATACCAGCATAAAACATAACACAACAAAATAAACTCCTGCCCATCTTGGCTCTAACACAAGTGTTGTTCCTGACTCACCTAAATTGCAGTTAAACACATAGTATGTCAGCTCACCAGGTATAAGTCCTCTCAGAGGAGAGATCCGGCTTTACATAGCCTCATGGCCCCTCAGCCCTCCTGGCTGAGACCACACAAGCCACACAGCCTTCAACCCTCTTCCCTAGAGTCAGTTCCTCTCCCCCAGACTCATACACTGCGGGTTGGTTTATCCCCACCTGATTAACCCAGCTGGCCTCACCTGCAATTTCCTCAGGTGAGAGGAAAACATGTCCTGAAAGGATGTGTGGACTGGAAGACTCCCACTACCAACCTGTCTTCCGTGCACATTACCACAATACATATACAGTGCCTTGCGAAAGTATTTGGCCGCCTGGAACTTTTCAACCTTTTGCCACATTTCAGGCTTCAAACAAAAAGATACAACATTTTAAATTTTTGGTGAAGAATCAACAACAAGTGGGTCACAATTGTGAAGTGGAGCGAAATTTATTGGATCATTTAAACTTTTTTTGTAATAATAAAACTGAAAAGTGGGGCGTGCAAAATTATTTGGCCAATTTACTTTCAGTTCAGAAAACTCACTCCAGAAGTTCATTGAGGATCTCTGAATGATCCAATGTTGTCCTAAGTGACTGATGAAGATAAATAGAATCCACCTGTGTGTAATCAAGTCTCCGTATAAATGCACCTGCTCTGTGATAGTCTCAGGGTTCTGCATCATGAAGACAAAGGAACACACCAGGCAGGTCTGTGATACTGTTGTGGAGAAGTTTAAAGCCGGATTTGGATACCAAAAGATTTCCCAAGCTTTAAACATCCCAAGGAGCACTGTGCAAGCGATCATATTGAAATGGAAGGAGTATCAGACCACTGCAAATCTACCAAGACCCGGCCGTCCCTCTAAACTTTCATCTCAAACAAGGAGAAGACTGATCAGAGATGCAGCCAAGAGGCCCATGATCACTCTGGATGAACTGCAGAGATCTACAGCTGAGGTGGGAGAGTCTGTCCATAGGACAACAATCAGTCCAACACTTCACAAATCTGGCCTTTATGGAAGAGTGGCAAGAAGAAAGCCATTTCTCAAAGATATCCATAAAAAGTCTTGTTTACAGTTTGCCACAAGCCACCTGGGAGACACACCAAACATGTGGAAGAAGGTGCTCTGGTCAGATGAAACCAAAATCAAACTTTTTGGAAGCAATGCAAAACTATATGTTTGGCATAAAAACAACACCGCTCATCACCCTGAACACACCATTCCCACTGTCAAACATGGTGATGGCAGCATCATGGTTTGGGCCTGCCTTTCATCAGCAGGGAAGATGGTTAAAATTGATGGGAAGATGGATGGAGCCAAATACAGGACCATTCTGGATGAAAACCTGTTGGAGTCTGCAAAAGACCTGAGACTAGGATGGAGATTTATCTTCCAACAAGACAATGATCCCAAACATAAAGCAAAATCTACAATGGAATGGTTCAAAATTAAACCTATTCAGGTCTTAGAATGGCCAAGTCAAAATCCAGACCTGAATCCAATTGAGAATATGTGGAAAGAGCTGAAAACTGCTGTTCATAAACGCTCTCCATGCAACCTCAAAGGGCTTGAGCTGTTTTGCAAGGAAGAATGGGCAAGAATTTCAGTCTCTAGATGTGCAAAACTGATAGAGACATACCCCAAGTGACTTGCAGCTGTAATGGCAGCAAAAGGTGGCGCAACAAAGTATTAATGCAAGGGGGCCAAATAATTTTGCACGCCCAAATTTTTAGTTTTATTATTACAAAAAAAGTTTAAATGATCCAATAAATTTCGTTCCACTTCACAATTGTGACCCACTTGTTGTTGATTCTTCACCAAAAATTTAAAATGTTATATCTTTTTGTTTGAAGCCTGAAATGTGGCAAAAGGTTGAAAAGTTACAGGGGGCCAAATACTTTCGCAAGGCACTGTATATATATATATATATATATATATATATATATATATATATATATATATCTTAATAATATAAAAATTAGTTTCTGTCTGTCTGTCTGTCTGTTCTCTATGCGCGACCAAACTACTGGACCGATTTTCACCAAATTCGGCACACAGGTACATCAGGTGTCCGGGAAGGTTTTAGACCAGGTCTCATCTCTCTAGGACATACCGTTCCTGAGATATTCCCAAAATATGATCTCCATTAGCCAACATTACAACTGGGAACTTTGGTTTTAAACTCCAACTGC
This sequence comes from Rhinella marina, assembly GCA_900303285.1. NCBI lineage: Eukaryota > Metazoa > Chordata > Amphibia > Anura > Bufonidae > Rhinella > Rhinella marina. The sequence goes on along the minus strand of ONZH01014930.1, from coordinate 79,087 downwards.
CATTCTCTGCAAAGGCACACACAGGGAGGGCAGGTTTCCATAACAACCAGGTAATTATCAGCAGCTGAGGATCTCATCCATTTCTATTTACTGACACTGTTAAAGGTATTCCGGTTACCATAAATATAACTTATGTGTTTTTCTATTACTACAGTTCAGTAGTAATAAAAGATGTTTTCCTCCACTGCTGCCTATTGCGTGGGCTCATAAATAAGCATGGTATTGACCTTTAATTCAGGCCACCCTTAAAGAAGTACTTAAAACCCCCGCCCCAGGTCTCACTAAGCCACACCCCCAACTCTGTCAGGCCACACCCCCTTTCACTCCGCAGCCAACAGAGATTGAAAAAATAAAGGTAAAAATCAACTTCTGTCAGCTGCAGGGATGGGTGGGAGGTTGACTTTCTTTCTGCAACAACACACACAAACATTAAATAAAATAGATTAAATACACTCATGCGAAGCGTCTTGCTAATCCACGCCCCCGACTCTGTCAGGTCACGCCCCCTCCCACTCCGCAGCCAATGGGAATTGAAAAAATGAAGGTAAAAATAAACTTCTGTTTGCTGCAGGGGTGGGAGGGTGAATTTCTCTCTGCAACGACACACAAAAATTTTAGATGAAATAGACTAATTATAGACTACAACTGTTCGAAGCCTTTTGCTAAGCCATGCCCCGTCTCTGTCAGGCCACGCCCCCTCTCACTCCGCAGCCATTCTGCAACGACACACAGAAACATTAAATGAAATAGATTAAATGCACCTATGCGAAGCGCTTTGCTAAGCCATGCCCCGACTCTGTAAGGCCACGCCCCCTCCCACTCCGCAGCCAACAGGGATTGAAAAAATAAAGGTAAAAACGACACACAAAAATTTTAGATAAAATAGACTAATTATAGACTACAACTGTTCGAATCGTCTTGCTAAGTCACGCCCCCAACTCTGTCAGACCACGCCCCCTGCCACTCTGCAGCCATTCTGCAACGACACACAGAAACATTAAATGAAATAGATTAAATCACCTATGCGAAGCGCTTTGCTAAGCCACACCCCCAACTCTGTCAGGTCATGCCCCCTCCTACTCCGCAGCCAACAGGGATTGAAAGAATGAAGGGAAAAATAAACTTCTGTCAGCTGCAGGGGTGGGAGGGTGAATTTCTCTCTGCAATGACACACAAAATTTTAGCTGAAATAGACTAATTTCAGACTACAACCGTTCGAAGCATCTTGATAATCCACACCCCCAACTCTGCCAGGCCACGCCCCCTCCCACTCCGCAGGCAACGGGGATAGAAAAAAATCAGCTGCAGGGGTGGGAGGGTGAATTTCTCTCTGCAACGACACACAAAAATCGTAGATGAAATTGACTAATTTTAGACTACGACCATTCAGTACTAATAAAAGATGTTTTTTTCCACTGCTGCCCATTGCGGGTCCCCATAAATTACCATGTCATCGACCTGTAATTCATGCCACTCTGACCCCCGCCCCAGATCTTGCGAAACCACGCTCCGACTCTGTCAGGCCACGCCCCCTCCCACTCCGCAGCCAACGGGGATTGAAAAAATGAAGGTAAAAATCAACTTCTGTCAGCTGCAGGGGTGGGAGGGAAGTTGGATTTCTTTCTGCAACAACATACAGAAACATTAAATGAAATAGATTAAATATACCAGTGCAAAGCAATGGTTTCTTCCACTGTTACCCATGGCGTGTCCTCATAAATTACCATGGCATCGACCTGTAATTCTGGCCACCATCAAAAGAAGGACTTAAAACCCCGCCCCAGGCCTTGCAACGTCACGCCCCCGACTCAGTCAGGCCATGACCCCTCCCACTCCGCAGCCAATGGAGATTGAACAATTGAAGGTAAAAATCAACATCTGTCAGCTGCAGGGATGGGAGGGAGGATGACTTTCTCTCTGCAACGACACACAGAAACATTAAATGAAATAGATTAAATATACCCACGCAAAGCAATGTTTTCTTCCACTGCTACCCATTGTGATTCCTCAAATTACCATGGCATTAACCTATAATTCAGGCCACCCTGAAATGAAGGACTTAACCCCCCCCGTGTCCCATTAAATCACACCCCCTCCCACTCCGCAGCCAATAGGGATTGAAAAAATGAAGGTAAAAATCAATTTCTGTCAGCTGCATTGACTTTCTCTCTGCAACGACACACAGAAACATTAAATAAATAGATGAAATATACCCAGGCGAAGCCGGGTCTTTCTGCTAGTATAGTATATATATATATACATACAGTGCATTCAGACCCCTTGACTTTTTTCACATTTTGTTTTGGTGCAGCTTTGGGCTAAAATAAAAAGAAATCATGTTTTTCCCCGTCATTTTGCACTCAATACCTTATATTAACAAAGTAAAAACAGACTGAAATATTTGCTAATAAATTTATTTGTACAGTTAAATAAAGAATTATCGATCTGAGGGGTATTGTGCTGATGGTCAGAGTGGAGGACACATTCTGAAACTTCTGCTTGGGGAACCAAGAGAACTTGTTTCACTCAACAACAAGGCATTTCAGATTCACAATAAAGAGGAACAAGTATGATAGATATGTGTATTTTAGGCTCAGATGTTATGCGAAAAGAACTCATAATTGAGCATGAATAAATGAATAGAGAATCAGATGCAGAGAAGTAAAGAGGAAATGAGCTGGACTGGCAGAACTTTTTTCTCTATGATGTACATGGAATGCACATATACAATTTGCTATTTTTGCCTTGCATTCCCTACACATGAATGAGAATGAAACAAAGTTTAAAATAGATTGACATTGCAGACTTTTACAAAGTTAAAGGCACAACCTACCATTAATATTAAATTCAACAGAAAGAAAAGTCAAATAATCATACTTCATAAAGAAGCATGTCATACTGAAAGCAAGCTCAATTGTCTTCAAAGTCTGCTGTGTCAAACCAAATTGTGTTTTTCAGAGCTAGAAGCACAAATGACGCCATTAAATTGTCCCGAAATACTAGTGCTGACTAGAAGATTGTCCCACATTAGGGACACATGGGGGGAGATTTTAATAAGCCTTTTACGTCAAAAAGTCTCAAACTATGGCATACGTCATATTTGTACCATAGTTTGCAACTTTTTGAGCTTAAATTTTCCTCTCTAAAGTTGCAAAGAAACATGCAGGACTTAGAAGAAGGAGCAGAACCTCTGCAGCATGCCAGATTTACACCAGAAACCCACATGAGTTATAGCTCAAGTCTATGCCAATCCCTAACTAGTGTAGATTGAGTTTCTGATGCAAGGAGGTCCAGAGATGAGCCTAATTTTAAGGGGCATCTGTCTCTTAAAACATTGTGTGCATCTCATTCAGGTGCACAGAGAATCAAAACTGGCTTTGGAATTACCAATCTCTCCCAAAGTATCTGTTATTTTCCCTTGGTGTGTCCATGAAGAAGTGTAATTGTGGTGCCAGCACATTGAAAACACAAAATAACTCATACGATTGTGCCCACAATTACCCATCATATTGTTCTGATGCGGTGTGCAGAGGTGGATCCTCTAAGTCACAATCCAACTAACGCATGCTAACCTGGGGTATAGAGTCTTCTGGACTATGTATTTTTCACACTCCATTTCAATGAGGTAAGAACTTTCCCACAGTGAATCTCCAGATTACACTCACACACAGTAGTCTTTGACGGATGGCCATAATGCAGCAATGATGTAGTCTGGAACTAGGCAGGAGTCAGCAAATGGTAGGCAGCAGACTGTGACTAAAAGACAGTGTTGGGATTTAAATATACCGCCCAAGATGTCATCTTTGGATGCCGACCGAGTACAATGGCATTCCGATACAACTCAGGGTTTGCAGCTGGGAGTGAGCCTCCAGGCTGGAGATAAGGTGGGCACTACAGTTTGCCTAGTAATCATTTGCCCAGAGACTTGAACAGCCACGGCATGAAGTGGAGAGGCAGAACAACGCTGGAGCCAGGAGAAGTGAGTAACGTAGTTAGTCCCCATACAAATGGATGCCCAAATGTACCTACTTCCTCCATGGTCCTACACTTTATCTTAAAGTGGTTATCCAGTTTTCTCATATTGATGGCCTATCCTCAAGATAGGTCAATATTATGAGATTGGCAGGGGTCTGACTCATGGCACCCCCACCAATCATCTGTTTGAATAGGACTAAGACGCTGTAATTACACTCACTGCTCGCCACTGCAATATAAACAGTGAGCAGGTAAACAGTGAAGAGAACACAGTACTCACAGGAGAGCTTCATTTTCTTCAAACAGCTGATTGGCAGGTGTTCCAGGAGTCGGACCATCGCTGATCTGATATTGATGACCTATCCTGAGAATTCAGTTTTCCTTTGCACCAGTTTTGATAAGTCTCCCTCACAATTTTCACATTTTTTGGTTCTTCAGTTGTTGACTGTAAGTCTATGGAAATTATTAAATGCAGCACAAACACACATTTTTAATGCAGTTTTTCTTCACTTGCATTGTGTTTTTGGGTCAATGGATTTTTTTTTTAAATCACGGCATGCTCCGTGTGTTTGCTTAAGTTTTTGCACTTTTTCTCCCATTGTTCCCATTTGTTATTTTGGTCTGCTTAAAAAAGTGCCAATGTGTTGTGTTTTTAATGGCATTTTTAAATTGTGTTTTCTTTAACTATGGCTTTTTTCACATTGATTTACAGGAGAACTGACATCATAAAAGGTTGCATACTGTTACATATTTTCCTGAAAAAAATATATGGCTTGCAAAAAAGCCCCAATTCATTTAAAAAAATGCAACAAAAATGCCACTAAAAATGGCAATATTTTTAGGAAACACAATAACAGTAGCCTTATATTATAAAGTTATTACCTTATTCTATTTTTGCTAAATATCCCCCAAACAATGGCCACTGCCTTCCTTTCTGCTTTACCAGGTAGTGGTTACATGAACAGTGCTCAGACAATCGGAGCTGTTAGGAGGTTCTCGGACTACCAGCACACCTAATGCCGCTGTGTGCATAGGGTAGTCTAAAACATTAGCATTACTTAGTAGCCAGGACAATCAGCATAGCAGTCTCTTTTTACAAAACAGAGGAAGCAAGACAGGAAGTCCAGTACATCTCCGAAGAGGAACCAGATGTCACAGACATGTAGTATTGTATATACCAGGCGGTCATTTTAAGTAGCGATTGGTGGAATGTTTTATATTTTTTTTATAGTATTGGAGATATCTATAAAACATATACAGTACTATCCAGAACCATAAACATATGTATCTACAGGAGGATTTGTTCCTAGAAATTTGGGAAGTAAATCTGGTCCTGGTTACACAACAGTTTTCTTCCAGTACAGCTGACTGAAATGGCAAATGTTAAACAAATGCATTTCTTTCCAAACTTCTGCAAAATGTTTGTGACCCTCCATATCGTCTTGCATGCTTGTTAGGAGTTAAAGATCTATTTTCAGACTGTAGCCTGAACCAACATTTAGTAATATTACAGTCATCGGGACAAACATACAAAATGATATAAAAAGACTTAATTCATATACAGTATGGTTAATACACAATACAGTTTTACCTAAATTCTTGTCTCATCACTTTTTCCTTGTCATCTGCAAGAGCATTTCCAAGCTATATCTATACATATACTATACTAGTAGATAGCCATGGCTTGGTGAAGCAGGAGCAGCTGAGCCAAGCGTGCAGGTTAGTGTAATAGGGGCTGCTCCTTGCTACAGTGCAGAGTGCAGCAGGCCCATTTCATTCATCATTTTCTATGCCTGGTTTAGAAGCTTCAGTCAGCACATCCCAGAGTGCAGGTGCTGGTTGCTATGGCTAAATACATGTCAAAGGAAAATACATGAATTGCAGCCGCACACCGCTACCAGATAAAGCACAAAATGCCACAGTGATAGAATATTCCAAAGCTCATGCTATGCTTGTTTAATAAATTAGAGACTCTTGGCAAATACATTTTGTACAAAATTATCTGAGCCCATTCACCACAATCGTCAAGGTGGTCTCTGCAGAATGGGAACCTAACACTTTGTCCTACCTGTTACGTGCCAGTCTTGGCTTCCATATAATCAGGGGGTGTTTTGTTCCACATGCATGTAATGTCCACTTGCCTTTTGCCATTTCTGGTACTACAAAGGCCTCCCCTACCAGCCCATTTGCCCCACAGGTGGTTTTTAATCAGTGCAACTATAAAGCCGAGTGATTCGGCATGCATATTAGTGTCTGCACTCCTGAACTAGGGGAGGCCTTTGTAGTGTTAGACCACCTTGACGATTGTGGTGAATGGGCTCAGATAATTTTGTACAAAATGTATTTGCCAAGAGTCTCTAATTTATTAAACAAGCATAGCATGAGCTTTGGAATATTCTATCACTGTGGCATTTTGTGCTTTATCTGGTAGCGGTGTGCGGCTGCAATTTATGTATTTTCCTTTGGTTTAGAAGCTGTCTTACACTTGGGCGGTGGATTATGTAGAGGATGGCACCATAACTTCAGCTATCAACCACCAGTGCAGGAACTTATTAAGGCGGTCTTAATGAATGTGCCCCATAGTTTATAAGGCTAAAAAAGACATCTGTCCATCTAGTTCAGCCTGTTTTCCTGCAAAGTTGATCCAGAAGAAGGCAAAAAACCACGTGAGGTAGAAGCCGATTGTACTCATTTTGGGGGAAAAAAGTCCTTCCCGACTCCAATCAGGCAATCAGAATAACTCCCTGGATCAAGGACCCATCTCTAGTAACTATAACCTGTAATATTATTACACTCCAGGAATACATCCAGGCTCCTCTTGAACTCTTTTACTGAACTTACCATCACCACCTCGTCAGGCAGAGAGTTCCATAGTCTCACTGCTCTTACCGTAAGAGGGTACCGTAAAGAAGGTTTGTGTTCAAACCTTCTTTCCTTCAGACGCTCAGTTGTCTTTTTTCTAAAGTGAATAACTCTAATTTTGATAATTTTTCAGGGTACCGCAGTCCACACATTACAGTTATTACTTTAGTTGCCGTCCTCTGAACCCTCTCCATCTCTGCTATGTCTGCCTTGTTCACAGGAGCCCAGAACTGTACACAGTACTCCATGTGTGGTCTGACTAGTGATTTGTAAAGTGGCAGGACTATGTTCTCATCACGGGCATCTATTGCTCTTTTGATGCACCCCATTATCTTATTGGCCTTGGCAGCAGCTGCCTGACACTGAGTCACACTGAGACTATGGGGTTATTTATTAAGAACAGCATTTTAGACGCCAGTCTTAATAAAGCCCTATAGCTGGCGGTGGATCACCAACAGGACCAGATTTACTTGTCAAAGGTCACACCAGACCGAAACATCTCTTGAATAGATCTAGATTCATATATATATATATATATATATATATATACATAATCTGGTAATCTGGGTGTGCCATGTATTTTCCGATACATATAATGATTTGAGTTACTTTTTCGCTGTTTAAGTTCGCTATAGTATTGCTATACTTACACAAGTTTCATGGTACTATTTGCCAAGCATTGTTGTTGTACAGATGTGCCTAAGAATTTTGCAAAAGTCTCTTCAAATAAACTGTCCCAGGGTAATGATACTATTATAATGATGATATCCAGAGTAAAATAACAGAGAACAAATTAGGACACAAGAATAACAACACAGGAATTTGAACATACCACTGTCTAGAATTATCTTATGTGCTGTGTTTTCAGCCTGTGAAATGAAATGAAAAATTAAAAGTCGGTTATCAAGTTACATATTAATAAAAAATAAATTATGTTTTAATTTGTTTATTCAGGAATGCTTAAGTGGATAAGTACTATACAAATTCAGCTGAAAACATCCTTAACAGGAAATGTGCTATATATTAATTTTTATCAGACTATGCAGTTTAGGATGGAGGCAGCATTGTTGTCCCTTTGGCCACAAGCAGCACAAAACAATTATTGCTCCAACTGATGAATGGAAGCCAATCAAAGAATATACTAGACACATATGGGGTCATTTATCACTGGTGTAAAGTAGAACTGCCCTGGTTGCCCAGAGCAACCAATCAGATTCCACCTTTCATTTTCCAAAGGAGCTGTGAAAAAATGAAAAGTGGAATCTGATTGGTTGCTATGGGCAATTAAGCCAGTACTACTTTACACGAGTTTGATAAGTGACCCCAATAGTAATCATGAGCAGCACGATCCACCTGCATCTCCCCACCTACTCCTCTCTCAATGGTGATTGACAGCTGGATGCTATGTATCTGCATGCACAACAGCCCTCAATCACTAGAGCAGGGGAGAGGTGAGGGAGTTTACCTCATGAATACACCACGCTCTTAAAAATCATAAAAAAATATGTTTATCATAAAAACCTGATTTAAATACTGCCATGTCCTTTTTTAGGCCAGGTCCAGATCCGGTGGTTAATTTTGCCACAGCAGAGGGTGAAATGTGCTGTTAACATCCATGGCTTTTCTGCAACATAAGACTACATTCACACAACAGTGGTTTTTGCGGGCTCTGAGCCGCATATTTTGCAGCTCAGATCCGGACCTATTCATTTCTATGGGGCCGCAAATGGTGTGCTGTCTGCCGTGTTGCTCCTGTTCTGTTGCTCCGTGCCGCGGCCCCGCAAAAAGAATAGAACATGTCCTATTCTTGTCCGCAATCAAGAACAAGAATAGGGATTTTCAATGGCGTACATAGAGAAGTTAGGGCCCCATAGCGAGGATAAAACCAGACCCCCACACAGTACAAAAGGATTTCCTCCTAAACCCCTTTCAATGACCCTTGGAACAAGTTGTTCCTTTAGATGGTAGAGTCCTGACCAAGTTTTCACCTCAGTAGAAGAGGAGATGATCCCAATGAAGACTGGACCCCTCTTGCCCTGGGCCCCATAGCAGTCGCATGGTCTGCCGCTATGTAGTTACGCCCCTGGGGATTTCCATGATAGCCGCGGCCACAAACCGCGGTCCACAAATTGCAGAACACACATGGGCCAGTATCAGTGTTTTGCGGATCCGCGAAACACAACGGTCGTGTGAATGTAGCCTAATGAGCATGCTGCTCACTGAGTGCGCAGATTTTTTCTACAAGACTATATGGATTTTAAAACACCATGTATATCGCCAGAATCAGCACCATAAATTCATGGCAATTCTGCCATATCTGGACCCTGAAATCACTGCAGCAAAACTTGCATGTCACTGAATATATAAAATATATAGATTATTAATGCAATTTAAAACCAAGAGGTTTCCAATGGGAGATTTATTAAGCTTCTACATCACTCTTTTGGTGTATAAAAGCCACAAATTTGCACCTGGTTGGCACCAAAATTACCAACTTTTTAACCTTTTCGACACTCTTGCCACTTTTGTCAAGTGGGCAAGACATCAGCAGGAGAGGGCGAGTTGCAGATAGGACTTCTGTAACACATTTAACAACATGTGCACCAGAAAACTGATGCATATTATACCTGAAATATACTCCAGGTTTAGTGACATGTGCCTCTTAATAATTGTGGCACATCTCATGCCACTGTAGGACAAATTAATTAAAACCAATGTTTTGTACACTGGTCTTAATCTGCTACTGACTCACAAAAGTGCACACACAGAAACATGCAGGAATTAAAATAAAATTGGGGTACTCTGCTTAGATGGGTTGCAAATGGCAAAGACAAAGAGTTGGAATGTGTTGGAAATACCGAGTAACCTATCTCACCTAGGAAGTCCCTAAACCACTAAAGCCTAAACATATAGGGGGGACATTTACTATACTGAAATACGCCTAAACGAGGCATATTACAGTCTCATTCATCATTTTCCACGCCTGTTTTAGGCATAGAAAATGGTCTAAATGTAAGACAGCTCAGAAGGTGTCTTACATTTAGAACTGGTGCTGGATGCGCCGAAGTTATGGAGAGGCCTGCTCCTCTTCATAACTTTGGCAGAACCACTGCCAGCTATGAGCCTTTATTAAGACCGGCCTCTAAAAGGCTGATCTTAATAAATGTGCCCCATAAAGTATTCTCCCTGACAAAGGAGGCCCGCCCTGGAACTCAGTTCTGCAAACCCAGTCCTAAGACAGTTTGATCTTGGTGATTAATACTGCTTGATCATTGTTAGGAAGAGGATGTGGACCCACTGTGTCACTTCAACACATTTGGCATGGGGCTACTGCAGGCCACTATCTCCCACAGTATTCTCTGCTGACCCATGAGGTCAAGAGACACTGGTGGGGAACACCAAGGGATAAGGCACAACTGTAGTCAGGCACAACTGTAGTCAGTAAACAGTCCAATGTCAGGGCAGGCAGCTCAGGGTCAGTACAGCAATTGGGAAGAAGTCTGGACAGGCCTCTCCTGTTCTATAACATGCTGCCTGTAGACTGCATTGCATTTTGTGGTGACTGGACATCTTTAAAGGGAACCTGTCATCAACTTTATGCAGCCCTAACTCAGAGCAACATAAAGCAGTGACAGACATGCTGATTTCAGTGGTGTGTCACTCATGGGCTAAAAGTAAGTGGTTGCCAAGAACCAGCATCATAATCATTGCCGCACAGGCCATGAAAAGAGTCAAATCTACCTGAGAAGAGTCAGAGTTAGTCATAAGCTCCTGCTCTCCTCACCCATCTTCCCCTTACTCTTCTCCCTAGAAGAGAACTGTCAATCATCAGAAAATGGGTGGGGAGGACAGGAGCTTATGAATAAAGCCTGTATTACATTGCCAGATTTTTCAGCAAATAATCACTAATGAGCAGTCACATAAATGTATAACACTGCCGCTGATTGCCTGATAAACACTCGATCATCAAGAAATCCAAATCGTTTGACATGTTAAAAATTATCAATTGCAGGCGGCAGAATATGGTGTCTATTAACGATCTGCCACCGGCAAACCACGATACAGCAAGTGGACGAATGATGGCATAGCGATCACTTCTCCCCATGATGCATGTAATATCAGTGGTCTACTCCACTAGCGCGCAGGCGATTCCTGAGAGGGAACGCTTCCCTCCCGGCAATTGTCTTCCACATCGGGCTGTGTAATAAAGCCTTAACTCTGACTCTTCTCAGGTAGATTTGACTCTTTTCAAGGTCTGTGCTGCAATTGATGACAGGTTCACTTTAGGTATTCTTGGGTGACCTGCTGGTGAAGATTATAGTGCCAGATGGAGTGTGTGTATGCACCCTATGGATAGAGCGAGGGTGGTCTAGCAGGAAAGAACCAAGCCATTGGCTGCGGAGGAGAAATAGAGCTACTCCGGTGATCGGGCCCACTGGGAAGGAAGAGATAAAGGCCAACAGTTCCTGGATCAATGGAGTGGGTAAGCGGATCTGCCAGACCTGGAAGTGTAGTGGCAGAGTCCCTGTGCTTGAGAAATGGTGCAGGCACAAGATTGAGAGGCCAGGCAAAACATTTGGCCCTGTCAACCAAGAGGGTAGGGGGAAGCCTCTTGAGCAGAATGAATCAATTTGTATGAATAGATTCACTCTCTATCGGGAAGCCATTAGGAATATTTCCTAAAAAATTTGTAAAAGCAAAAGTTAGAAAAATTTAAATTAGACACTATGCTTGAAATTCCTTCACCAAATAAACAAATTATGAAATTAACAATATAAACAGATTATTAGTATACCAGAAAACATTGGAAGTAAAAAAAAATGAATATCACCCAGAAATATCAGTAGCACATTAGACTAGTTTTAATAATAGAGTACTATTTGTCTCAGTTCTGCAATGCGCAATCACCAAGTATCTGGAGTATCATTTAGCTCTAGTTATTAAAGTGCTTCATTTTGAAACCACCTCACATTAGCATTAACCTGTGATTCAAGTTACCCTTACACAACTATCACATCAAGGATACGGTTACTACTGATTTATTTGTAACAAAGCACTCTTTGAGTCAATCTGTGGGTAAATTCCTGAGATGAAGGAATGGCTGCTGAGATGAAGGAATGGCTGCCTCATAAAAGTACTGATAATTTAATAGGTTTTTCTATCTAAGTAACCTCCTGATCTTGCACCACTATTAGAGTATGCCTATGTCTTTATATGATATATTGAGCAGCTTAAATAAGTAGGTATTTATGTAAAATTACAAGAAGCAAGAGCATTAAAACATCTGTCTTTACAGATGACATACTCTTACCTCCAACTCATTCTATAAACCAACAAAGAAAAACTCTGTTTTTTTCCATTAACATAAAGAGATCGGGAGCCTTAATGCGGAGACACTCTACTAAAGCACTCATAATTATTTGATATTCCCCTGTACGAGAGAACAAAATGCCCACCGTATCTAGTAGTAGCTACAACCAGGAGCAAAGGTAGTACATAATTAATAGGGATGAGCGAACTTTTGAAAAGTTCGGTTCGGCGAACTTTCGTGAAGTTCGGATTCATACGAACCAAGCCTACTGTAAAACGAACCTTGCTATAACGGCTGAATAATTGCAGCTACAATAGTGGGAGTCTGATAGGGTATAGTTTCGTTTAGTTGCAGTTGCTATTACAATGAAAAAAGATGAAAAAATCAAAGTGCAAAAATAGTCGTCGACAGCCAGGTCGACAACATTTGACAGCATTGAAGATGTCCGCTGGAGCAGTCGATGTCATGCCAGAGCACCAAAAACACACGGTAGATCGTGGCACCAGCCCAAGAATAGGCTGCGTTGAAGTCGATGCGGTCTCAGTGACATCACAGGTCAGAAGACAGACAGGCGTACCATTTAATTAGACCTTGTGCACCCCAGAACAGGTACACATTAGCCAAGGTGTAAGTGATTACACGGGACATAGGACACAAAGTGCAAGTTGGCAACACCGGCAGCATTGCCTTGGACCCAGTAGGGTGGAAAACAGACATTTGACAGTGGAACCAGCAGCAGTAATAGTACTGTATTGGACCCAGTATGGTTGAGAACAGACAATTGACGGAGGAGGAGGCAGCAGCACTTGATTGCACCCAGGCCAGTATAGTTGAGAACAGACAATTGACGGAGGAGTAGGCGGCAGCACTTGATTGCACCCAGGCCAGTATGGTTGAGAACAGACAATTGACGGAGGAGTAGGCAGCAGCACTTGATTGCACCCAGGCCAGTATGGTTGAGAACAGACAATTGACGGAGGAGGAGGCGGCAGCAGCACTTGATAGCACCCTGGCCAGTATGGTTGAGAACAGACAATTGACGGAGGAGTAGGCGGCATCAGCACTTGATAGCACCCAGGCCAGTATGGTTGAGAACAGACAATTGACGGAGGAGGAGGCGGCAGCAGCACTTGATAGCACCCTGGCCAGTATGGTTAAGAACAGACAATTGACGGAGGAGGAGGAGGCAGCACTTGATAGCACCCAGGCCAGTATAGTTCAGAACAGACAATTGACGGAGGAGTAGGCGGCATCAGCACTTGATAGCACCCTGGCCAGTATGGTTGAGAACAGACAATTGACGGAGGAGGAGGCGGCAGCAGCACTTGATAGCACCCTGGCCAGTATGGTTGAGAACAGACAATTGACGGAGGAGGAGGAGGCAGCAGCACTTGATAGCACCCAGGCCAGTATGGTTGAGAACAGACAATTGACGGAGGAGGAGGCGGCAGCACTTGATAGCACCCAGGCCAGTATAGTTGAGAACAGACAATTGACGGAGGAGGAGGAGGAGGCAGCAGCACTTGATTGCACCCAGGCCAGTACGGTTGAGAACAGACAATTGACGGAGGTGGAGGCGGCAGCAGCACTTGATAGCACCCAGGCCAGTATAGTTGAGAACAGACAATTGACGGAGGAGGAGGCGGCATCAGCACTTGATAGCACCCTGGCCAGTATGGTTGAGAACAGACAATTGACGGAGGAGGAGGCGGCAGCAGCACTTGATAGCACCCTGGCCAGTATGGTTGAGAACAGACAATTGACGGAGGAGGAGGAGGCAGCAGCACTTGATAGCACCCAGGCCAGTATGGTTGAGAACAGACAATTGACGGAGGAGGAGGCGGCAGCACTTGATAGCACCCAGGCCAGTATAGTTGAGAACAGACAATTGACGGAGGAGTAGGCGGCAGCACTTGATAGCACCCAGGCCAGTATAGTTGAGAACAGACAATTGACGGAGGTGGAGGAGGCAGCAGCACTTGATAGCACCCAGGCCAGTATAGTTGAGAACAGACAATTGACGGAGGAGTAGGCGGCAGCACTTGATAGCACCCTGGCCAGTATGGTTGAGAAGAGACAAGTTGAGTATGTTTCCAAATAGACAATTGACGGTGGGGACATTAGTAGGAGCAGTATTCTTTTTGACCCAGAAGGGCCTAGTACAGAGAACTGAAGTTGGAAGCTAAGAATATGCACGCTTGTAAAAATCAGTTTTTATACATGACAAAATGTTGATGTAGAGTTCAGCACAGGACAGTCAACGTTAAAAAAAACCCTGTAACATTACAGCTAGTCTAGTAGGATACGGATACGGTTAAATAGACAGCTAACCTCACCCACAGAATCCATGAGGTGAATAAAGGACATTTAAAAAGGCACAGATTCAAGAAGGCTTTACGCCAGTTCCATTATCCAAAAATACGTGTCCAATTTTCATGAAATGGACACCTCACTGGCACTCGCTTTACAAATTGACGGAACTACTCTGGTGTCAAACCTGTTGAATCTGGGCCTATGGCTGTTGGCGAGACATATATATATATATCTTTGTTACACCAGTTTGATGTCCTAACCGAGTGCAGCGCCCAACCCAATGGATGTATGCTTTTGTGTTTTTTTTAGTGCTGTCACCAGCTGGCTTAAAGGGAACCTGTTATCTTGGAACCCCCCCTGAACTACAGTAAGCGTTGTATAGTGTAAGTGATGCTGAATCCGAATATGTAAGCTTTATCTTCATACTCACTTCCATTCTGACGCTGTGCTCCCACAAACCTGCAGTAAAATGCACTCAGTGGACTCTTCTTTGAGTCCTCTCCATTATGTGAGTGAGCACCGGAGTCCACTGAGTGCATTTTACTGCAGGTTTGTGGGAGCACAGCGTCGGAATGGAAGTAAATATGAAGATAAAATGTACATATTCGGATTCAGCATCACTTACACTATACAACACTTACTCTAGTTCAGGGGGTGTTTCGGAGATGACAGGTTCCCTTTAAAGGATAAGTCCGGGCAATTTTTAAGTTTCTGGTTCAAGTAAGGGCACAGAAAGTTATTAATTGCCTGGACTTATCTTTTAAAGTGGGTAGGGGGAAAACCCC
Organism: Rhinella marina; assembly: GCA_900303285.1. NCBI lineage: Eukaryota > Metazoa > Chordata > Amphibia > Anura > Bufonidae > Rhinella > Rhinella marina. Next base: position 63,841 of record ONZH01014930.1, on the reverse strand, counting down.
TGATGGGGTATGGGAGTGACCTTCCCGCCCTCTCTTTGGTCACTCCCAAAAAACCTCACCCTATGGGTACCTTCACATGTAGCTGCGGGTCTACTGAGTAAAATCCACAGGGCATTTTTATACCATTCACCAAACGGCGTTCAGTACTATGGTGCCGTCCGGACATACGCAGTTCTGCGCTGAACTGGGTATTTGTGTCCAGCCCCATAGTACTGAAGGTGGCATAAAATCTGCCAACAATGCGCTGTGGATTTTAGGCAGCAGAGAACCCAAAAAAAGCATCCCATTGTAAAGGCACCCGTAAACAAGGCAAGTTAACCTGCCTTTCAGCAACTGTTTGTTGCTGTAACTAACTGTGGAGGTTTTTTATATCACAGTTGAAGGACAGCAGCCTCCGTGATATATACCCCATAGACAGCCTTATTCCACGCGTGACTGCATGAAAGGCGTGAAATCATTCGCACAGAGAAGAACCCCATCGGGATTTGCAGTGCGAGATTTTACTACTCTCATGATATCAACAAAATACCTCAAGAACAGTTAGTACCCGCTCACAAGACGGTGAGTAGTGTTCCTTGGCACGGGTGCCAGGGATAGAACCCCATGGCTATAGTTCACAAAAGGTGAAATCCCCACTTTGTGAAGCATAGTCGTGGGGATTATTTTAGGGATGGTACTGTTCTTGGGGTATGGGTTGGACGGTGCACCGGTGTGAGGCATTAAGCTGGTGTGGAGATGTTAAATGGCCAACACACCATGGGCATTAAATTTGGAGATGGGGTTCTGTTTATTTAAATGTATCCGAATTAAGTAGGGAATTTTTAAGGTGATTTTTTTAAAATTTGGGGTCTAAGGGGGGAACATTACTTAATAAGTTAAATTACGGATTTTTACGTTGGGCACATATTTGGGATATTAAGGTCAGTTTATTGGACACACGGATTGCCATGCAAGACGGGTGACTGATGACTTAGTCATTCACATCAGGCAGGGGGGTGGTATAATCCGATGTAATCCAGGCACGATTCATCTTTAGAAAAGTCAGCATCTCAACACTGTGGCAAGAGAGCCTCGTTCTTTGCGGTGTTATGATGTTACCCCCCACACTGAACACCCTCTCTGACGCAACACTACTGGTTGGGCAGGACAGCAGAGCCAAAGAAAACTCTGCCAGTTGAGGCCAAATGTCAAGTTTCTCTGCCCAGTACTGCACGGGGTCGGTGACACTTTGGGGCAGGGTACAATCCAGGTAGGCAGTGACCTGGTGGGTGAGCTCATGCTGGTCTGGTGTTGTGTCCCCTCTTCAGCAGCTGGCTGCATGAAATTGCTCATCAGCGATTGGAGGCTGTAGCGACTTCTCACGCCTCCACTAGTGGTGGTGGTAGTGGAGCGCGCTGGTTCCCCCCGAGCGGATGTTGTCTGGGAACCTGGCTGGTCTCGCAGGTAAGTTGAGACCAACTGACTGGTGAGTAGGTCCTGGTAGTACCCCAGTTTTGCCTCCCTCTCTGATGGTGGAAAAAATTCAGCCATTTTGCGGCGGAAGCGAGGGTCCACCAGGGTGGCCAGCCAGTATTGGTCCCTCTGGCGGATGTCCACAATCCGGCTGTCACTCCTGAGACTCCCGCAGGCACCTTGCCATCTGCACCAAGGACAGTGAGCGCCTCTCCTCTCCACTGTCCTCGGTATAGTTCCAGGGTCTGCCGGGGTCTTCCTCCTCTTCCTCTACCACCTCATCCTCCATCTCCTCCAGTGATTGAGAGGCAGAGAAGCCAGGTGGCGGTGTGTGGAATGGCTGGGCGTAGACATCTTCCTCCTCCTCACTCTATATCTGCACTTCATCCATCTCTGGGCTCAAGGCGATGCTCAGCCCTGGAGTGGTGGCCTGGGAATCCTCGCTGATGATGGTTTTCAGCGCACTTTCCAGAACATGGACGAGTGGGATGATGTCGTTGATCCCATAGTCATGCCTGCTCACAAACAAAGTCGCGTCCTCAAAAGGGATCAACAATTGGCAGACTTCACGCATCATCTGCCAGTGTGTGACTTGGAAGTCGCAGTGTGGCATGAAGCTGCCTGATTGCCCCATGAGGTAGTCTGTAATGGCTGACCTTTGCTCGTACAGATGGTCCAGCATATGGAGGGCAGAATTCCAATGTTTTGGCACGTCGCAGATTAGCCGATGTTGGGGCAGACTGCGCTGTCTCTGGATCCTGAGCAGGGTGTTTCTTGCAGTGTAGGAGTGGCTGAAGTGTTTGCACACTCTGCGTGACATCCTCATAAGTTCTTGTAGTGCAGGAAATGATCGAAGAAACCTGTGCACTATGAGGTTTATCACATGTGCCATACAAGGTGTATGACTCAGCCCTCCCTGCTGCACTGCAGAGACAATGTTCCTCCCATTGTCTGCTACCACACTTCCCACCGTTAGTTGACGTGGGGTCAGCCATTGATCGATCTCCTCCCTGATGGTCCGGAGGAGCTCCTGCCCACTGTGGCTCCGTTCACCCAGGCTCACCAAATGGAGGACAGCCTGAGAGCTCCGGGCCTGACATCGGTGGAAAGACACCGGGGCAGGTTGGACTGCTGTCAAAGCGGCGGATGGTTGCAAGGTGGTGGAGGCAGAACTTGTGCTTCCCGCTGCAGGCCCCCTAAAGCACCGTGGAGGTGACAGTGGCAAGAATGGGCCAACTTCCTGATGGTCTTCTGGGAGGATGTTGACCCAATGGGCAGTAACAGTCATGTACTGCCCTTGCCCATAATTTGAGGACCAGACATCAGCACTCACGTGCACGGTCTTGGACACCGAGAGTCCCAATGAGTCGCCCACCTTTTTCGGCACATAACTGTGCAGTGATGGGACAGCTTTGCCAGAGATGTAGTGGCGGCTGGGGACTCGCCATCTGGGGTGCGCACACGCCATGAAATCCCTGAAAGGCTGGGAGTCCACAAGGTTGAAGGGCAGGGACTGAAGCACCAGCAGCTTAACCAGGTGTCCGCTCAGTTTCTGGGCCATGGGATGGCTGCTGGAATACACCTGACGTCTGCCCATAGACTCAGTCACGGATTGATGCCTCATTAGCGGTGTAGATGGCAGTGACACTGTGCTGGTACTGGCACCTGAGGCTGACGAGCCCTGAGTTGCACTGAGAGGATGCTGCATGATGGGATCTGCAGTGTATGGTGCATCCTGACAGGAGGTGGTATTGGGGTCACTGTTCTTCCAGGCCTGTTGGTGTTGCCTTTCCATGTGCTTTCGCATCGATGTTGTCCCGAGATTATCACCCCTGCCACGACTGACCCTCTCATTGCACAGCAGGCACAAAGCGATGTGCTTATCTTTCCCCAGGCGGAAGAACTGCCAGACGACAGAGGACCGTGGTTTGCTGGTTTGCGGGGTCTTGCTGCCTGTTGACTGCCACTGCTGCCTGAGGGTGCCCTCTCAGGACCAAGGCTTTGAGAGGGTGATCTCTGCCTGGTAGCTTGGCTTCTACCCCTCCCTCTTGTGCCTCGGTTCCTTGCAACAGTGGGATGTTGCTGCGTCGGTGGCACCTCTATTTCCTCTCCTGATGATGAGGATGATGTTGCTTGAGGGCGCCACATCCAATCAGCGACATCGTCATCAAACTCTGCACCACTGCTACTTTCCTCCGGTGGCTGGGACAGAATATCAGGTGTGGCACTGGATGCCCCTCCCTGGCTCTGTTGACTGCTTACAGCCAACACCTCCTCTGGAGTCTCACTACGTTCCACCCGCTGACTTTGGTGGACTTCCTCCTCCTCCTCATCACTAAAAAGTGGTAGAGACTCCAAGGGCAGATCAAGGTTTGCCAAGAGTTCCCTGGCAGAAGGTGCCCCAAAGGTGAGTGGCATTCTAATAACAGGGGACGGGGCCATGTAAGGGTGGTGTCGGATGATCCAGCGGATGCTTGACTCCTCGTTTGGGAGCTTTGGGCGGTGGAACTGGAGGATTGGGTAAGCCAATCTAGAACCGCTGGCTGTGTGGTTCTTACTTGACCAGTGGCCGTCAGGGGTAGCTGCACCCTGCTGCCACGCCTGTTACCCCGGCTGCCACCGGGCCTGGTGCTGCCACTTCTCCTACCCTCACCGCCTGCTGTTGCACTCCTTGCCTGGGAAGTGCTGGAAGTAGGACGCTTGGACATATTTTTATTTGGGTGGGGGAAAATTAAATGATGTATTTTTTTTATACTTTTTTAAACTTTATTTTTTTTATAACTTTAAAAAAAATTTTTTTTTTTTACTTAACTTTTTTTTTTTAACTTTTTTTATAACTTTTTTTTATTTTTTTACTTTTTTTTACTTTTTTTGTTGCGGCTAAACGGGGTTGACGGCACCCAGCTGAGCAGCAACATGTAGCGTGTACGGTCACGGGACAGGAATGCTACCTGTCCTGACTCTTTTCTCTCACTATTTCTTTTTTTATCACTCTATCTCTCCCTAGATCTCACAATTTTTTTATTTATATGACTTTCTCTCCCTATCTCTACGTATCTCTTGCTTTCTCAGCCTCTTCCCCTATCTATCACCTTATCTTCTATATCTAGCTTTCTCTTCCTCTCTCCTGCTTCTCTCACTAACCCTTTCTATTCCTTCTCTATCTCTCCCTGTATCTATCTACTTGTTTGGCTATCTATCTATCTATCTCTCTCTCTCTCTATCTCTATCTATCTATCTATCTATCTATCTATCCATCTATCTCTCTATCTCTTTTCTCTCTCTAACTAACGTGGAGCTCCTCTCTCTCTGATGTCTGTTGACGCACTGACAAGATGTCAGCGTGCTCAGACACTTCAGGGGCTGTGGGGTGACGTCACACATCTTTTTTTTTCACAGAAAACCAGGATACAAGGGATTATAGGAGTACTAATCCCTTGTATCCTGGTCTATTCTGTGAAAAAAGTACAGTTTTGCGTTACCGTTTTTTTTTTTACCAGATTCGTTACAAACTTTTTGCAAAGTTCGTAACGAATCTGGTTTGTTACGGTTCGGTTCGCTCATCCCTAATAATTAATAAAACAAACTGTATTTCATGCCATATATTTGGAGCAAATAACAATAAATTAAAACAATAAGGCTAACTTCACACTTTAGGAAAAACTATCTGGCAGGCTATTCTGCCAGAGAACAGCCTGCCAGTGTTCCATGTATCCGGCATAGCCAGAGAGTGCCGGCTGGCCCCATTGACTATAATGAGACCCATATTCGGCCGGACAAAAAAGTTGCGTGCACCAATCCCAAGGTCCGGTCAGAGTCAATTTAATGTTTTACTAATTAATAGATAATTGTAGAATGTGTTCTCTTTGACCATGTATACATATATTACATTCATCTACATTTTATCTTATCCATCTTAATTTTGCATGGGCATACTTAGGTAAAGGAATGCCAGGACACCAATATAAAAATTCGAACATTTTTGTTTTGAGGTTAATGTAGTAAATATACTTGACATCATCAACCTTAATTTTCTTTCTCCAAATCCCTTTTTTCCCTAAATGCATCTGTAATATAATATTTGCCTGTCTATGTCAATAACGCTTCACAGCTTAGTATCATTGGCAAATATGAACATTTTTATTTCAAGTGGACATTTTAATGCCTGTAGGTAGGGACAGACAAGGACAGTGAGCCCTAACCTAGAATCCAGCCTGCATTCCCTACCTACTTGCAGTATAAGCCCTACTTGGCAAAGCCACAGCTGGGCGATGTCCCTACGATAAGTTCAGAGATGGAAAAACACCAATAAACAAACAAACATCAAAGCAGAGTTGTACAGAAATGGGTCAGAACCAGATGAGATGTGCAGTACCAAACGAGAGACAGAGAGTGGTCAGAAGACAAGCCCAGGTCAGAAGCATAGAGGAAACATTATGCAAATGCAGGAACAGGGTTAGTGAGCCAAACAAGACTATCACTGGCACTGGTTTATGGTCAGGAAGGGATTTAAATAGAGCACTGAGTCCCTGGATCAGAGCCTGATATGTCCATTTCACGTCTGATTTGGCAGGTAACAGACTTGCGGTGCAGAGGGGGGAGAAGAGGAGTACCCTTCCACTAGGGAGAAGGAGGAGTGGTGATTCCTAACTCACCTAGCATTGGCACCTGACTGCCCTGACATCCCTAGACGGGCTGCTAACCCGTACGCCAACACGTACCTCGTCTCTGGCTTACCCTGAAATAAGCCCTAGGTAGTGAGTGGGATGGTGGGAGCACTAGTCCTCACCACTGACACCTCACAAACAACACAATCACCACAAACAATCCCCGAAGGGAGACAACAAACAGGAGAGAACCGGAGATCCGACAGCTCCACCGCAACTCCAACTCCAACTCAGAATAGAAGATCTGGAAAGAAGGTCTAATATCTGGCAACAAGGAAGTCAGAAACGGAAAATATATAGTAGCTGGGAGTGGCTGACAGAGAACAGCTGAAAGGAAAAGCTATAGATTCCTAAATGGGACAAAAGGATCGCAAACCTAAGCAGGAAAACCTGGACCGAAATCCATTCTCACCACTAGGTTATGGAGTGATCTCTTGAGAAACCAAGCATGCAACCTTCTGACCCCAGGCACAACAGGGTCAGCGATAGGTCGTGACAACTTTGTGACCATTGACTCGGAGCTCCATTAGACAGAAACAAATAGTACACAGTAATAGAGCAGCTGAGCTAAAAAGTCCACTGCTAATCTTCCCCAGCACATGCCCACTTTGGGAAGAAACAGAGGATTGCTTCCTCTTACTAAGGATGTGGTCGCATCACCAACGAGTTTTGCTCAGCAGCACGTGCCAAGGCTGAGGATTGTTCTGCTGGAGTCTGGACTGTTAAGTTTATTACAGCATTCTTTCATACAAGGATGCTAGATCAGATCAGACCCCCATCAGACCTCAGATCAGACCCCACTTCCTCATCAGACTTCAGATCAGACATAAAATAAATTAATTTACCTATCTTGCTCCGGATGGCAGAGTCACTTGCAGATCCAGTGTGCTCTTCCTGCATTCACCGCTCCCTGGTCTTCTGCCAGCATCACAATGCACTGTGACCTGATGCCACAGAGCATCAACTCATAGCGTGTGTTTGTGCTATACAAAGTCATATCACAGCAGAAGATCTTTTCCTGGAAAGTATTGTGTTCTTAGCGTTCTACAATAACTGTACAGTTGGCTATGCTTAAAAAATGAGGATGTGGCAACGTGTAGATTTATTTTTAGATGTTTAGGTTTTTCCACACTAAACCTGTTACATATTTCCTAGTGCCTGTCCCATAATGAATTGGTTCTGTTACTTAAAGGTCCTATTGCACTGCACAATTTCAGGCCGTTTATCTGGATTACAAACAATTGTTGCCAATAACAGGCTCATATAATCGACCAGCCAGATGAATCGGCAAACAATTTTTTTTCACGGCTGATTGGCATCCTTCATCAGGATGAAAGATGACTGATTATCAGCCTCTGTAATAAGGCCGGCACAAAGGATGAATTTGTTATTTTCCATCGGTGCTCACACTGCCCGAAGATCAATACCACCCTTAGTCTTCTTTCAATTAAAGGGGTTGTCCACTAATTTTATATTGATGACCTACCCTCAGAAAATGCAGCGCTTGTATGAGCACTGTGTTCTCACTGTTTACCTGCATGCCGTCAATACTGAAGTGGTGAGAGGTGTAATTACAACGCCGCTGTCCCCATTCACTTCAGTGGGATAGCTCCGTCATATTCAGTTGAACAGGAAGCAGCCGTTCCATTGAAGTGAATGGAACATAGCAGTTGTAACTACACCTGCGACGGCAAGCAGGTAAACAGTGAAGAGAAGGCATGTTTTCTCTTCAAACAGCTGATCAATGACAATAGGTCATCAATATAACAAAAGTGGACAACCCCTTTAAGCTCTAAGCATCAGAGTGAAACAGTACAGCATATTGTAATGAGAATGTACTTCTGAAGAAAGCCACATCTGCATCCTGTACTTTCTTTAGGGAGGTGTGAGTTCAAGGCAAGTGCACACATGGCTGAAGTGCACAAGAGAACATACATTTATTGAGAAGCACTGTGATTCATATGCATGCTGTGATCGTGCCATATGTTTGACTCTTTGTTCAGCCTGGTTTTAACACCCTGCAATCCTGCACCCAGAAAAGGGAACAGAGCTCAACTGTTCTTTCCCAAAGCAATAAGCACTGTCTTGTCCCAGCTGGAGATGGATCTTCTTTTCCTTCCCTATTTAAGTGCTTGAGATTTTGTTCTTCCACCTTCTGAATAACTTATTCTTAAAGTCATGGAAGGACAGCCTTATTGAAAGGGTTTCCCATTAACATTTATCGCCTATAATATCTACAGGATAGGTGATAAATATCTAACAGTAATAGCCATCTGAATGTTGAAGAAGCAATGTTAACATACCTGCAATGTAATCTTCAGAAAAAGCAGCTTTATTCCTTTAGAAAACAGCTCTCGAGTGCCCAGGTAGGCGGGCTTTCCCTCAAAGTTTTATGTCATGAATAAGGACTGAGTACAGTCTGAAATGTGTTGGATGGAGTGGGGAGAAGTCCTGTTGTGTGCCACTTTGGACTTTTTTAAAAGATACTTGAAATAAAATATTTATGGTTTTATTCAAGACCCGAGTGCTGGACCTGCTACTTTTTTGTGACCCAAACTGCCCGAATCCCCCGAAGTCTGCTCCTGCCCATAACCTCACAATGCTTCCTCTTCTTCCCCTGATGTCAGGGGATTCAGCTCCATATCTTGCCTTAGAGTCATGTGCTGCACTACAGTGACAACAAAAGCGCAGCACATGGCGCCTACTATGAGATATAGAGCTGCATCGCGAGACATCAGGGGAGGGAGAAGAAGCATCGGGACACTATGGGGAGAGCAGATGTCGGAGACACAGTGAACAGGAAAGCCCACCTACCTGTGCACTCGAGAGCCATTTTCCAAAAGAATAAAACTGCTTTTTATGAAGATTGTATTAAAACAAAAATGACATACAAGTATGTTAAAGACGCTTATCCAATGTTCTGATGGCCATTACTGGAAGTTATATTAGTAAAAAAAAAAAGTTTTAACGTACAGCAGAAAAAATACAACCTGTGTATCTACACCAGTTTGTGTACATGCCCACTCACACCATTTGGCAACATGTTGCACTGATTTCCAAGGGGGTAAAGGAGAGGAGGTGATGATCATGATGCAAGGAGGTACACCAAGCCCTATTCACCCTCTATTCATTGCTGAGATTTTTTCTATATTTTGTATATTCTTCTATACTTTGTGTTACTTTGGAGGTCTGGATAGGTGATAAATGTATGGTATGTGGGTATCTGACCCTTGAGAATCCCTCTGATCACAAGAACAAGTACCCCCTGAGTCTTATGTGTGCATGGAGCTCATGTATAACTGCCGGATCTGAGTAGTATTATAGACAGTGAATTGAGCATGGTTCACCCTAGTGCTGTATTCATAGAGAAGACTTAGGGACCCCCTTTCTCAAAATCAGAGGAGTCTCAGTTGTTGGAGCCCCAGCAACCATACATTTATCACCTATCTTGTAGGCTGGTGATACATGTTATTGGAGGGTCAGCACCACTAATTAGCATGCTCTAAATGGCTACCCACTAGTAACACTTGATGGCTTGCGTGCTGAGTATACTGTACCATAGCTGAAATTCCCCTGTTTCTCTACACACAGCCATAATGTTAAGGGGGTATTCCAGTTTTTTTTTTATTTGTTCTTAGAATAGGAAGTCATTCAGTTTTCTAATACACATGTAACCATTAAGATACATAGAAGACCATATAGGAATAATCTAGGCACTTCATAGCCTTTTTTAGGAAGCAGGCACAGATTGCCCCTCTTTAGGTGTGAATGAAGCCTAACATGCTCTGCCTATTTGACGTACACTGAGCACTGAAGGGCAATGCATCTGCAGCCATAACAAAAGACGACGTTAGATCCAAGTCAACAGATGAAGCCTGACAGAAGATGGTTTATCTGTTACTGTTGCATCATTCATTCCTTGAATGCTACTACATTATTATACAAGTATTTTTATTGATTTAAAATTACATAAAAGTTCATCATCCTATAAAATTTTACAAGTCAGCACATGACAATGTATGGTGAGCAACAGCTGTGACGTTATTAAAATTACATACGGTATTTGTAATTAAAATAAGCACATTTCAATGACATGAATAACGAATACTACACTAATTAAAGACAATAAGAATTTTCTGTAGCGGCTGAACCTATATTTTACTTATGTAACTGTTAGGCTGGCCATACTCATTAGATGAACAATGGCTGATTTTGATGCTAGATGGCGGTACCATCTAATATGTATGACAAAAATTCACTTTGGCAGAAAGATAACACATGACTAGAGATGAGCGAGCACTAAAATGCTCGGGTGCTCGTTATTCGAGTCGAACTTTTCCCGATGCTCGGGTGCTCGTTTCGAATAACGAACCCCATTGAAGTCAATGGGAGACTCGAGCATTTTTTGCAGGGGACCAAGGCTCTGCCTAGGGAAGGCTGGGTGAAAACCTGGAAACCTCAGAAAATGATGGAAACACCACGGAAATGGACAGGAAACAGCAGGGGCTGCATGCATGGATGCCTCTGAGGCTGCCTAATCCCACCATTACCCCAAATTCTCAGGCAACAGCCTGGTGGTTACCCTCATGGCAATTGTGCTCACCCAGACCAAGAAAGGCGAGGCACATGCCCATCACATGTTAGGGAAGCACCCAACTAGGTGCAACGAAGGTCCATCACCGCCAATTTTTAGGGACACGGTAATGGTGACCCACTTAAAAATGCTGCCTGACAACCTGGCGGTGAACCCCTGATTGTCTGTCTTTCAATAAGATTGCAGTGTAAAACATGGTGGTGAGCCTCAGTAATAAGATTGCAGTGTAAAGCATGGTGGTGAGCCTCAGTATGACTTTTTAGATGGAGATTGCATGTGGTCACGTACTCCCTGGAACCCCATAGTCACCCCTTCTCTGATGTGCTACCCCAGAACATTCTCTGCCCCAATTCGCAAGACCTTTTGCAGTCTCAGTGTGCTGACAGTGGGGATTTACCAGTGTTGTCTGAGGAGGTGGTGGACAATGGCGAGACACAGGTGTCGGGGGGTGAGGTAGTTGTATGGGAAGCAAGTTACAGTGGGGACTCCTTGGGGGGACTTTCTCATGATGGGACAGATTCAACTTGGGTGGATCAGGCACAGGAACAGATCAATTTTTTTTTTGTGTGTTTATTTAACTTTTATTTAGCACAAATAACCACAGAGATATTTATTTGTTCTCTTCGCTGCGCAGTCTGGCGTTGGGGTTCGTCACTTTGATGGCGAGCTGTGCCGCTTTCTCCACAATGGTCTTTCGGTTCTTCGAAGAGATGTTGAGGAGATCAGTGAAATTCAGTGAATGACGACGCAGGACCCCAACTTAAAAATTTAGCATCAACCGGTACAGTCGTGGACAGAAAATACGGATTGTAGTGAGTGTACTGAACTGTGACACACAGAATGGTTCCACACTGCTGTGTGAAATGGATTCGTATCACTGAGCTAAAACAACAAAAAAACTATTTCTTTTTATATTTTTTTTTTATAGTTATGTTTTTTTTGGAACGTGACGTGCAGAAACTATCGTAGAGCTAACTGACACCCTGCTGACGGTGGCTATTTTGACTGCGACCCAGACAAATGTCGCACAGAGATTTTTGGGATCAAGCTATATACATGAGAGCAAAAGACCTGGTTGGATTAAGTGACGTACAGAAAGTGTCACCTGGACAGAAAATACGGATTGTAGTGAGTGGACAGCTGAACTGTGACACACAGAATGGTTCCACACTGCTGTGTGAAATGGATTCGTATCACTGAGCTAAAACAACAAAAAAACTATTTTTTTTTATATATTTTTTTTTTATAGTTATGTTTTTTTTGGAACGTGACGTGCAGAAACTATTGTAAAGCTAACTCACACCCTGCTGACGGTGGCTATTTTGACTGCGACCCAGACAAATGTCGCACAGAGATTTTTGTGATCAAGCTATATACGTGAGAGCAAAAGACCCGGTTGGATTAAGTGACGTACAGAAAGTGTCACCTGGACAGAAAATACGGATTGTAGTGAGTGGACAGCTGAACTGTGACACACAGAATGGTTCCACACTGCTGTGTGAAATGGATTCGTATCACTGAGCTAAAACAACAAAAAAACTATTTTTTTTTATATATTTTTTTTTATAGTTATGTTTTTTTTGGAACGTGACGTGCAGAAACTATCGTAAAGCTAACTCACACCCTGCTGACGGTGGCTATTTTGACTGCGACCCAGACAAATGTCGCACAGAGATTTTTGTGATCAAGCTATATACGTGAGAGCAAAAGACCCGGTTGGATTAAGTGACGTACAGAAAGTGTCACCTGGACAGAAAATACGGATTGTGTTGAGTGGACAGCTGAACTGTGACACACAGAATGGTTCCACACTGCTGTGTGAAATGGATTTGTATCACTGAGATATAACATTAAAAAAAAAAAAAGGGGTTATATATGGCGATAGCTGCACTACTAGTGCCAGCCAGCCAGCCAAGCCAGGAGACAAAAAAAAATTTCTTGTAGCCCTTAGAAGGGCTGTTGGGTTCTTGGGAGATCACTCCTGCCTAACAAAGAACTAAATGCAGGCACTAACACTCTCCCTGAAACGCAGCAGCTCTATCCCTAACGACATCCAGACAGCATCTGAGCCGAGCACCGCGGCCAGTCACTAGTATATTCCAGGGTCACCTGATCAGGCCAGCCAACCCCTGCTATCGACATGTAAGGGCCCCACGTGATGCTGGGTGTACCGCAGAGTCTCCTGGCTTGTGATTGGCTGAGTTTTTAGGCGCCAAAAATGCACAATGCGGAAGTTGCCATTTCCTCGAGTATGGCAAGATACTCGTCCGAGCAGCGAGCACTTACGAGTACCGTAATACTCGAACGAGCACCAAGCTCGGACGAGTATGCTCGCTCATCTCTACACATGACACATTTACAAGTTTCTTCTCTGTATTCATAAGCAGAGTAACAAGTAGTAGCTTAGTGCTGATAATGACAATATTTCACAAAGACGTGCTCATAGTCTTTCCTGCCACATTCAAATAGTGCTAACCAAACATAAATAGCAACAGAGTAACGCCATGGCAATACCTACTAAGAGTTCCAGTTATAGAGCCCATAAATACAGTAAAATACTCTATACACTATATAGTGTATATATACAGTACTGTGTAAAAGTTGTAGGCAGGTGTGGAATAAATGTTGCAAAGTTCGAATATTTTCAAAAATACAAGTGGTGATAGTTTATTTTTATCAATTAACAAATGCATAGTAAATGAACAAAAGAGAAATCTAAAATCAATATTTGGTGTTAACACCCACTGCATTGTAAAGCAGCATCAATTCTCCTAGGTACACTTGCACACGGTTCTTGAAGGAACTCAGCAGGGAGATGGTTCCAGACATCTTGAAAAACTAACCACAGATCTTCTGTAGATGTAGGCTTGTTCAGATTCTTCTGTCTCTTCATGTAATCCCAGACAGACTAGATGATGTGGAGATCAGGACTCTATAAGGTGCCATTTCATCCCTTCCATGACTCCTTGTTCTTCTTTACACTGAAGATAGTTCTTAACCCCTTAAGGACGAAGCTACTTTTACACTTAATGCCAAAGCCACATTTTTTAAATCTGCCATGTGTCACTTTATTAATTCATAACTTTGGGATTCTTTCACCGATTCGACTGATTCCAAGATTGTTTTTTCGTGACACATTGTACTCCACGACAGTGGTAAATTTGAGTCAATATAAATTACCTTTATTTATAAAAAAAATCCTAAATTTACAGAAAATTTGGAAAAATTTGAATTTCTCTGCTATTAAGGCAGATAGTGATCCCTCACAAAATAGTTATTACTTTACATTTTGTAGATGTAATTTTATTTTTTGGGGATGTTAGAAGGCTTGGAATTTTAGAAGCAATTCTTAAATTTTTTAAGAAATTTTCCAAAACCATTTTTTTAAGCACCAGTTCAGTTCTGAAGTCACTTTGTGGGGCTAACATAATAGAAACCACCATAAATTACCCCATTTTAGAAACTACACCCCCAAGGTTTTCAAAACTAATTTTACAAACTTTGTTAACCCTTTATGTATTCCACAAGATTTAAAAGAAAATGGAGATGACATTTCAAAATTTCACTTTTTTTTGCAGATTTTCCATTTTAATCCATTTTTTCCTGTAACACATCAAGGGTTAATAGCAAAAAAAACCTCAAAAACTATTACCCTGATTGGGCCTATTTTGGTTTTTGCATTTTTTATTTTTTTTTTCTCCCCACATTCCAATAGTCATAACTTTTTACATTTTCCGTTCACATACTCATATGAGGGCTTATTTTTTGGGGGGCAAGATGGCTTTTTTTAATGGCACCATTTAATTTACCATGTGTTGTATTGTTGTGGGGTAAAATTAAAGAAAATTCTGCCAAGTTTTTTTGGGTTTTGATATTATGACATTCACTGTGTTCTAAAAATCACAACATCCTTATTCTGTGGTTCAATACAATTACGGTGATTCCAAATTTGTACCTTTGAAAAAAAATCTAAATTTTCTTTGCAGTGTCATTTTCTGACAGCCATAACATTTTGGAATTTCGATCCATAGAGCTGTATGAGGATTTGTGTTTTTGCAGAATGAACTGTAGTTGTTATTGGTATCATTTTGGGGTATGTACAACTTTTTCATCACTGTTATTCAATTTTTTGGGGGTGACAAGGTGATTAATAATGTCAAATACATTTTTGGACGCGGCAATACCTCTTATGTTTATTTGTTTATATATTTTTATATGTAAAATTGGGAAAGGGGGTTACTTGAATATATATATATATATATATTTTTTTTTTTTTACTTTTTACTCAGTAACTTATAGCCCCCTCGGGGGCTTCCTCACTGCGCCTGCGCTGTCCTTTATTTGGCACAGGAGCAGTGAGGAAGCCGGAGCCTGCCAGCCTGCTGCACTCACTGCGCCTGCGCCAAATAAAGGACATCACGGCGCAGGCGCGGGATTTAGATCGCGAACAGGGCCGGCAGGAGATGGAGGAAGCTGTCTGGCCCTGTCAATCAAGAGGAAGGGGCGTTTTTGAAGGCGGGCAAACGAAGCCTCAAGGAGCGGGGGAGCTATATATCTCCTTTATTTACTGGTGCCCCCATTTTTATATAAAATGAACTTTTATTTTATGCTAATAAGCCTCATATCATAAAATCATATGAGTGCGGGACAATAGTCCGGCGGGCGGCCTGATGTGCAGAGCATCATTGTAATCAATGATGCTATGCGCTCCTGTGCGCATGATCTATGCCGCTCCAGGACATATGGCCTGCTCATGGACCGTATGTCTCGGAGGGCATACGGTCGTGTGAAAGGGCCCTAAAGAAGAGCAAGATGTCCTGGAAGTTAGTTATAGTGGCAAAGTCACCTCTATAGACCCCCAAATATATGGATCAACGCATTACTATATTGCACTTGAAATAATTTACATTTTTAGGTGAAATTATTTGGCACAGACAAGGAAATTGCTAGTGTTAACTATCATATAATGCCTGGCTTTTCCGATGATCTAGCAAACAACAAGCAGAATTGAGAATCCAGAAACACATCCTACTTGATATTTTATTAGCATTTACTGTAAAATTATAGGTACCATATCTCACTGGCATCCGCCTAGTGTGGATCACGTTTATAAACTCAATTAACACGTTATTTTTAATGGATATGGCAACTGCTTGCCAAGATTAGCACACACCATCATCTACGGCATTAGGAGTTGTGTTTTATGACAACATATAAATGCATTCGTAATTAAACTGGAGGTACTCCGCCGCTGATCTAAACACGTTGGACCTGTTTTTTTTATAGGTCAAGTTAGACTACAAACAGAGCCATGAAATGCATTTTACATAACACGACCTGACACATTCCAGTACGAGCGGCTTGTCATTCCTCATGTTGCTTAGACACATGCTATAGTAACAATAATAAAGCATTGTTATTTTTTATTTTATGTACTGCTCAATCTACTCGTTCATCATGAATCGTAAACAGAGATGAGCGAACGTGCTCGTAACGAGCACTGTAGCGCTCGGCTCCCCTGCGCTCGCATGGGCGCAGGCATCCGGATCCGTCCTCCTCACCCGACGGAAGCGGCTGCCTGCGCCCATGCGAGCGCAGGGGAGCCGAGCGCTATAGTGCTCGTTACGAGCACGTTCGCTCATCTCTAATCGTAAACTGTTAACACACTTCCTGTTGTAAGCCAACCACAAAAGACAAGATCCTGGTTTTCCATCACCACGATACACTATAAGAGCAGGTCCATCTTCCTCTACATTTTAATTGTATGTAAAAATAGACATTCATGGCCATGAAGAGCATTGTTTCACTTAATAAAGTGGGCGAATTGAGTGCAAGACAAAATAATTAAATCTTATGACTTACAGGCGTCTGGAAACAACAGTAAAACTGCTTTACTGTGCATTGTCCAGTTATGATGTTTGTTCAGTTGTAATAATATGTTCTTATGCTGTTACTATGCAGATGTGCTGATCTTCAGCAAAAGATATCCAGGAGCATGAGATTCTCCACTCTTACAAAAAATGTGGTTATTAGAATCCCAGGCTCACAAAACAAGTGACTTATACCAGACACAATATGGAATGTGACATGATCAGTCATTTCCCCTATTTGCTGACCACTTCTGCTCCATATGATGTCCTCCTGCATTTATCTGTCAATCAAACATCACTTCCTGTCTCAGTGACCACAGAGGCCAGTCTCCTAAAAGACCTAAGGCTGGCCATAGCTGTTGTCCAAGCTTGTTCGGCCAACAGCTATTCCTCCAGATCTTCACATACACATTCACACTTGCCACGTGGTTCAGTGTGCATGCTTTCTCAATAGAGAGAGAGAAAAAGGTGTTGCCAGACACCTCTGATGTCAGCTTATCCCCTTGGAGAACATCAATATCCAACTGCCCAATCCTTCTGATCCCTGATAGGTGCCTTCAGAAGAGTTGGTACGTCCCTGTGAAATCGGTAGGTTCAGCTGATATTCATCTAACGTGTCTGGATCACAGACATAGTGTCCTTGGAGAGATCAAGGCAAGGAAGCTCCATCTTTTACGAGGTTATCCAATCCCTATATTAAGGACAACCAGAATGCCTGGGCCCCCCTTTAGAGCATAATTACCTGCCCCCCAGCACCCATGTCCCTCCGGATGCCTGTAAGGCTGCCGCTGCATCACCCCATTGCGCGGATCAAAATATGCCACAACGGTGACCAGCCTCTATAGCGACATCCGCAATGCTAGGGAGGCTGGTCACCACCGTTGTAGCCTGCTGTTGGCTGCTACCCCCGTCGCTGGATATTAGGATCCGCATAATGGGGATATGCAGCAGCGGATCTGGAGGGACGGTGGTGCCGTGGAGAAGGTAAGTATGCTCTAGAGGAGGCGCCCGGGCATTCTGGGGGACACTATAGGGATTGAATAGCCCCTTTAAGCAGGAAGCAGCTATGGACGATGATGCTCGGGCCTGGAAAAAGAACAGTTCCTAGGAAGTTGCTCCCTAGCAATCAGTCTGTCTCAAACAACTATTCGGCTTACAGCAGGATTGGCAAGGTGCTGACAGAAGAGGAAAAGCAGCTTGGCTCCTGTCAGACAACGCCATTCCCCATCTTAACCTTGAGGATTAATCAGATTCTTCTAAAAATAAGGCTAGGGCTAGACAGCGACATTTGTTGCCGCAACGTCGCACAACATTTTTTGTAATGATAGTCAATGGCGTCGCACTACGACATGCGACACAACAATAGCACAAAATCCCATCCAAGTTGAGCGACTGTAGAGTCGCAGCATGTCGCAATGTGACACCATTGACTATCATTACCAAAAATGCTGTGCGACATATGACACAGTGGAGTTATACCCTTTATGTAAGTGAAGAATCTCTATAGGAAATAGATGTATGGAATGAGGGAGAAGTGTCAAAACTGGTGCAAAGGAAAAGCATGGCAAAATTCAGATATAAGCTTCAGAGGCTCTATGGAAAATGTAAGAACCTTTCTTTGCAGTAGTATTGATTAGACATTGGTTTCATGGTGACCTATTTTTTGGGAGGTGCCCCAACTCCTGGCACCCCCACCAGTCAGCTGTTTACCTGGGCGATGTCTAGATTGTAGCAGAGGTGCAATGTAAGGAAGGAATGGGACAAACAGCTGTAATGACACTGCACCACCACTACCGGTGGGAGTCAGACCTCCACTGATCTGATACTGAGGGCCCATTCAGAGGATGTCATCAATATCATGAAATCAGACAACCTGTACTTTGAAACTTTAAAGGGCTCGTCTGAGGCCATAACACTGATGAAATATCAATAGGATAAGCCATCAATATTTGATTGGTGTGGGTCACACTATTGGCACCCTAACAAGCAGCTGTTTGAAGGGCCACAGCAGCCATGCAAATGCCACAGTCTCTTCAATGTATACTTCAGCCGGTCCATATACTTCATTCACTTAAAAGGGTTGACACAGAACAGACACCACTAAGTACCGTATATAGTTTCGTGGTGTACGGATCAATTGAGCAAACAATTGTCAGGAAGGAACGCTGTGGTCACCTGCTTGTCAGTGGAGAAAACATAATTACATGCAATGATTCCCTCCACAGTATGGAGTGGAGCGATAATTAATGCCATCACTCGTCCCCATACAGAATCAGTATTTGCCGGCAGCAGAGCGTGATTAGATAGCAGGACCTGCTGCCGGCAAACAATGATTTAGGCTTTTTGCTCATTCATCGGGTAATCAGCAGCACCTTTACACCGACAAGTCATTGCTAATGAGCGTTCCTACAATGCTCGTTACCCAGAATCTGACTGAACAGAGGGCAGTGTAAAGGGGCCTTAAAACATACAGAGAGCTCAGACAAACTATAAACTGCTAATTATATTAGAAGCCTTTTCCAATCTCATACAACCCCTTTAATTAGGTGACTAAAAATGAGCAGAAAATACATTTTTCTGCTAGATCTCAGACAAGTCATTGAAGGGCTTGTCAAGAATTAAAAAAATACATGGCTGCTTTCTTCCAAATACAGCATCACACAGTCCATAGGTTGTGTGTGCATACTGCAGATCAGCTTTCAAGAGGTAAATAGGGCTGAGCTGCAATACCACATTCAACCTGTAGCCAGGTGGGTCACTGTTTGTATACAAAAGAAGCCATGTTGTTCTAATGCTTGACAACCCCTTTAATTTCATCAACTTACCATAAAATAAAAAAATTTCGGACTGTAGCCTTGCCTACAAATATGACATGATTGCATTAAAAGGGGTTGTCTCACCTCCAAGATTGATGGCATATCCTAGCAATATGCCCCCAATGTCAGATGGGTATGGCAAATCCCACAGAAATGAATGGAGAGTGCTCGCGCAAGGGCAGACACTGATTTGTTCACCTCTATGAAACTGTTGGACATAAGGCTTGACTATTTTCGGCACTTCTATAGAAATGAATAGAGGGTGCCTGCGCTCTTGTTCTAGAGATAGGTGCGGGTCCCTGTCAGCTCTCCTGCCATGACTGTTTTAATACATACTTGGAAAAAACAAACCAACAAGCATCTTTTCTTAGAGCCCTGAAGCGTGCCATCCCCGTTATTCCTCCTTAAAATTTATGAATAAATAGACAACTGGGTGTCACCATTCCGCCTTGTCAAAGGGGTGTGTCCCTGCACATTCCAAGACTCTGGATAGTGTCAGACTATGCAGACACCCCCCCCAACTGGTAACATCCAAGTGCCAATGTAGTCACACATTTCTAGGAGAAAAAACAGAGGAACGGTACAACGAAGAATTGTAAGAACTGTTATATTAGGGGGCGTACAAGTATTTACTAAAACAGGCATTTTGGGAGAGCTGATAGAAAATAGAAACGTGTTGTCTTAGGTTATCTACGTTGCTAAGTAGGCACAGAGCCAAGTATTTTTGGCATGTCTGAGTTGGGCTTTTTCCTAGCTGACTGTATATATTTGGACAAAATTAAAAAAAAAAAAAAAAAAGAAGCTAGGATTAGAGATTTTTCCAGCCCCCACTAGAGCTGTCATTTTACACGAAGGCTACTTAGCGCCACTCACCCATCGCTTTCCGACCAATGACATACTACGCGGATTAATAGAAAAAAATAACTTCTTTATTTACAAATCAAATCCAAATATTGGACGCTGTAAACAAGATTCACAATCCTTTCTCTCAAGTATGAAGGCCGGCAGCCCTTGTCCTCCATCTGCTCTCCGTCCCGTCCTTAGCTTATGGCAGAGGCTGCAGCTGAGAAGAGGCGGCACTCATATTGTACAGAGAAAGGTTGAGAGCAAAGCTGCTTCCTAGGACTACTTTCTAGTTTGCAGGGTTTTTTTTTTTCCTGCTCGCATGCAACCTCATTTTACATCTCAATCACTTTACACTGAAATCCCAAGTTTTGCAAAGAAAACTCACACGTCGTTATAAGATAGGCAAAATATATTTCTGCATTTGGCAGAATTCTCTCTAAGACGTTAAAGTCTACCATGAAGTATTTCAAGAAAATATTTTTTTTTGTTTGGATTTTTCTCTCTGTTGTATTTTTTTTTTTTAATTGGCAAAGTCATCAACCAACGACATAATACAAGTCATGTACAAAGCATCTTACATGAATCGTTTAAAACTCTGAATAAAATATAGGTACTTGAAGTAAAAGCATCAGTGTGGAAAGCAACATAATAAGAAAAAAAAAAGTACAAATTGAACACGGCCCCCATCCCCCACCCCTTAGACACAACACTCGTGCATTTTTTTTTTTTTAGTTTTTTTTTGTGCAACAACATACAATGGTTTGGCTTTGAAAGAGTTCTGATGTTTCATCACATTTGTATTAGCAGGTTTTATCTCCACGTAGATTAGCAATAAATCCATCCGCCATACAAACTGTCCAATGGCTGGTGTTTAAGGAGTCAAAGGGGGCTTTGTCTCTCCTGCAAATTCTCCGTTCCAACATATTGGATGACAGACAAGTGATTTCCACTGATTGCTGCAAGAAATGGCTGTACAGAATACTGCATTTAAAAGAAAAAAAAAAAAGAAAAAGGAACCATGATGAATAAAATGTGCACTGAATCTAAACTAAACTATGCTCAAACCAAGTCCATCTGCGTCCTGGAAAGGAGACCGGCTGCAAAATTATATATTTAAAAAAAAAAAAAAATGTAAAAATTATGAAGAAAGTGAAATGTCAAGTGTGGAAAAAAGGAGCATCGTGTAAAGATTGCTCTCATCAACTAGTGGCGCTTGTGCTGTAGGCATCTCAGCACCTTCCACCAAGAGATGAGCCAAATAGTTGTGGGAAGAATAGCTCTACCCCATCACCAGCTGATCCTATTTCCCCAGCCATCCCCCTCACCACACGCAAATCTGTCTATCTGTGGATCCTGCTTGATTTTTAAACAAGCCCATCTCCATTCTGATTTACTGTCTGGAGGAAGGGGAGCCCCCTTGCTCTTCCCCCATTAATCATGGACGGACGGCTCTCCGTTGACCAAACAGAAGACAGACGGGGGCAGTCAGAGAAAAAGGCCAGAAATTTCCGTGTAAACAGAGCGGCAGTGCAATAGCTTTAACAGATCCTGCTAAATTCTCAGGAATGGTGCTACAGTAAACAAATCAGATTCCTGCTAAAGACAAAAAAAAAAAAAAAATCACCGAGACAGATATTCGATCGAGCAAATTTCCAGGACTTTGAACAATGACAGGATTTCAATCCCTGCAAGAAGCCTTGGGGGCCAGAGTCAGACTTAACCACTACACTGCCAGACCCCAGCGACTGACAGGTTAAAGGGACTTTTCTGCCGACACCAATCTGTACAGGATCCTGCTGGAACAGTCCTATTTGGCACTAAAGTTACATCAGACCGGCATGCAGGAGACCCTCACTACTGCAAAGGGAGCTAGTAATACACGAAAATGACGGCTGCCACATTGCCAGCCGTCCACAGTGATTTCTAATGGAGACCCAGAACAAAAGGCCTGGCAGAAGGGTGTCTGCATAGTTCTACTTCAGCAAACCATGTCGTAAGCACCAGGAGCGGCGAGACAATAAATTAAT
Organism: Rhinella marina; assembly: GCA_900303285.1. Lineage (NCBI taxonomy): Eukaryota > Metazoa > Chordata > Amphibia > Anura > Bufonidae > Rhinella > Rhinella marina. The sequence continues at coordinate 41,569 of ONZH01014930.1, read as the reverse complement.
CCAGATACTGAGTCTTTCAGTCAGGTCTCTGCACATCAGATGGAGGCAGCAGACTGTAAGAGCAATCACAGGCCAGGCTAATAAATCATCGGACAAGGGACTGCCACCATCCATAAGTTGTCACCACCATAGCCTGCCGAGCTGAATGCACTATTGCTGTGATGGAACACATCCCTGGCAGTAATGCATCCACAGCTCTTGGAGGGTTAACACTAGCTACAGGGTCTGCCTGCACAAATACAGCGAGTTTATGGAAAACCTCAGCTTCCTAAAATAAGGTTACAGTACTAACATTGTAAAGTGAAAGGGATGGTAAAGACAGAAGCACTGAGCTAGAGTTCACATTAAACACCACTAGTGGTCCTACCATGCAGCAAAGCCTTGGTTCCAAGCACATGGAGCACAAATACCCAGTCATTCATGGATCTCCAGGAGCTTCACAGACCAACTTTGATAGGAACAGAATTCTAAAACCCTCCACTGACACCTCCAAGCTCTAGCCTTTCTTAAAGGGGAATGCAGAACGACAATAAGACGTCACGTCAGAAGCGTTCATTTCACAGAATACCCAGCTCAGAGCTTTTCTAGAGATCTTAGTCTAAACCTCGTCTAAGTGCTACATTTCTTTCAGCCATAGTTCACCGATAAATCTCTGCGCGTGCCGCAAGACACGCAAAGAGTTGTCAAAGAATAAACTTTATACAAGAGTCTGCCAAGGAAAAAAAACATGGCATAACTACTGATCATCACAAGTTTTAGCTAGTTTTTTTTTTCCTTTTTATTGTATTTTTTTTTTTAAATGCTGTTTTTGCTTTAAATTTCGAATCCCTGATAAAATGAAAATGTGCGGTTCAATCACAAAGATATGTTGGTCATTTTCTGAAGGAAACAGGCACTTTGATACAGTAAATAAACAGGTACACTCACAAGCTCTCCTCTCCCCCCTGCTTTCCTGTTTTGGGTAGGTTTCTTTAAGAAATCTTTGGTCCTCAAGCGTTACATATGCTACCATCTCTCTAGGCACGGTCACACTTGTGCAATGTGATTCATGCAGATATCTAGAAAGAAGAGGCGTTAACTTTCTGAAGATCTGACAGTTGTGAGAACTATCCCAACCCCTACCGCAGTTCACCGTCACCAAGAAAGCGTTCTACGTGACACGAGATCACCGGTCTAGCAACCTTCAGGCATCTGAAATTCAGGACATAAGCGCATTAACTCCCTTTTGACTAACCTCTTTCTAGTCAAGGTAAAGTGAGCAGGAAGCACCAACCTGTACTTACATTGAGCAGGCCCCCGTCTCATACTACAGGGGGCAACATCAGCCTTAAATGACAGGTGTGGCTTGGTGCTCTGGGGGGTGGGGTAAAACCCAATAAATTAGGAGCTTATCGTTCTGATCGTGCTCTCATGAATTCTATAGGAACCACAAGCTTCACAAAGATAGAAACCTAGAGCAGATCACCATTGTCAAACTCACACCGTATTACACAACTGGGTATGCCCCTGCTTAATATGGATGCGGAACGGCTTCCTCAGTCTTAATTACAGGGTAACCAAGTGGAGTAGGTGTGCTGCTGGCATGTAAAGACAGGCTGCACCTGGGCAATGTAGTAATTGCTGAAGTTGGCATCTGCTACATAGGGGGCTGGCTGGTAGTAGCACGTTACGTTGGCTACATTGGGAATAATGTTCTGTTCGGCCAGTACTCGGATGGCGAGCATGGTGATAAGGCTCAGAGTCTGCCTTCGTTCGTGTCCCATGAGACAGACTGTGCTTTCATTGACTACACCATGTAGAGTCATGAGATAGTCATACTTGCGGTCTTCTAAGCCCACAAAGTGGTTCTGCAGGTAGGACTCCAGCTTCCTCTGCTGTTCTCCAATGTCTGAAAAGTCAATGAAAAACCTAGAGCACATGTACCTCTGCAGGGACTTCATTTCAGACTCAGAGGCTGCCCTGAAGCCCCTTACCAAAAGGTTGCAGTACTTGAGAAGACCACCTCCACGGATCTCCTCAGGATTTCTGGTGGCAATGATCTTGTGACAAAGGTGGTCAAAGGCTTCCTGGAAATCCCCATACACACTCTCCCCAATTATGGTAGGATGGAAAGTTTCAGTCATTGGGTTCTCGGAGCACTCGTAAAAAAGCAAGAGAGAATCCAATTTAATCTGAAAGGAGTCGACGCTGAACTCAAACTGCCTCCTCAAGGAATCCACAAACTTGAGCTCCACATTTTTGCCATGATTATTCGATAAGGAGATCAGGCTCCACCGGTCGGAATCATTGCAGACCTTCACCATTTTCTGGACATAAGCTTCCTGGAATGGGAAAGAAAGACAAGAAGTAGTCAGCGACAAGTGGACACCCCCTCCCTGGTCTCAGGCCCCAGTTGCTAGAAAGGGAACCAGGGAAGGGGGCGGCGATAAGAGTCACACAGAGATGAACCAGCACCAGGGGGATAGGGCATTTTTGACAGGAGGCCAACAACAAGAGACATTTGTGAGCTGCCACTTCCCATGTGTGTAGTACTATGTGAGGGGGCGCTATTTACCTTCAGGGTGAGCGGGGTTATCTTCTCCTTGTTAACTCCTTCGGGTAAGAAGTCCAGCAGACAGTCCAGCACCACATCCTTCACAGTCTGGAACTCTGCCTCTCCCTTCAGGTCCACGCAGAAGATCAGGTCCAGGTCCTTGTAGCCCAGCCCGCTGTCCTCATGGAGGATGTGACTGGCCGCAGAGCCGTTCAGCCGGACGTCCCGCACGTTGATGTTCTTCTCCTCCAGGCGGCACCGCACCACCTTCACGATCTGCCGGGGCTTCATCTCCAGAGTGGGGAAGTTGCCCCGGCCGTGGATGGGGATGGTCTCGGTGAGGATCGCGTCCAGGCGCTGCACTTGCTCCCAGCTGAGGACGTTGCAGTGACTGCTGTCGCAGCCTTGGCATATGCCACTTTCATCGTCTGCCATGGTGAGATGCTGTGTTGCCAGCACTGCCAGCTTGGACTGTCTCTTGCAAGCCAATCAGCGGAGCGGCTTTACAGCTCGGAGTCGGGCTAAATCCGCTACTTAGTGCAGGGAGAAAAAAAAAGAAGTGCGCGGTACCGGCGGAGTACCTGGCGCACGGAGCTCCCGCGCTGTCTGCACAGTCTGAAGATCTGCTGCGCTCGCCCCCTCACTACTTTATATATGAGGTATCGCTGTGGCGGCGCCTGCACTCACTGTTCCTCCCAGACACGCCCCCTTATTAGCATAGCGATGTGTCCGGGCAGCGCTCCCTGCGCTCTTCACTGCTCCCTCTTCATACACAGCATATAGGCGCTGGGGTGACCCGGAAGGGGGAGGGGACACGGCTCTGTCACAGAGTGCACGGCTTGACCCGGGCAGCCTGCGTCATGGAGAAGACTTTAATCTTATAATGAGCGGAGTATTCTTTCCAGACACGGTAATTACTGCGGAGGAAAGGAAGACACAGCTTTAGTTCCGGCCCCTCTGGTACCTCAGGGGCCAACGGACGGGTGTCTGCGCCCGCTCTCCCACTAGAAGCCCCTAGAACTCTCCTGCCTCTATAATTAGCGGCCACGGACAGCTGGGAGCTTCGCAGATGGTTGCAGCCAATCCGATGGCGGTGACGCAAATGCATTCTTCTGACGTCAGCAGCCTGTGCGCTGTCTGCGAGAGGGGGCGGGCCCAGGATCTCCCTGAATGAGAGAAACGTATTGCTGGCATTCCTGACAGCCCGCTGACTGGCCTGAGGGCGCCCCATATACCGCCGCGCCGTGCGTGCCTGGAGGTCGGTATAGGGGGGAGATTTGCGCCTCTCCGTTATGTGATATGCCTCTCCAGCGCGCGGTTGTTTGTTCACATCTGTTCATCATCACTTATCTTTCTAATCCCGCGGAAGGAACACAGATAATTAATTATGGATGATTATTCGCCACCCCATTCGCATGAGTCACATAAGCCATAAGGAAAATGGGCTCTGGCTCCATGCCTGGGGGGGAGCCTGGGGTTGAGCGGCGGGGCGACAGCGCCACCTGCTGGACGGCTGTCATCATGCAGCCCAAGAAGGGGGCGGCGGAGGAGACAGACTGCTCTGCCATTCAGTGGGTTCTGGGAATGAATGAATGAGCAGCCTCAATGTGGGGAGATCCTATTACTACTGTTTAATTAGAGAGCTAGCAGCAGATAGGCAGAGCCCTTGGCTCAGCAATCCACATGCCTCCGTTTACTTAAGCTATACCGCCCATTATACAAATACTGATGTGTGTGGCAGAGGGAGCCCCACACTAAACGTGTCTGCAGCTTAAGACAAATGGGAAAAAGTCCATTTACTTCACTGATGATTCATCGGAGGTGGGCGATGGTGATGGAGCAGCCATTGATATCGCTGCTGGAGCCCCTAATTGTTCAGATGAGGCATAATCCTTAGCTGTGATCTTCAGAAGTGCAATAGTCTGCAGCACACGCGGTTCACCGCAGTAATGTATGGCGTCCATAACTGGGATTTCTATATCATCTTGCTTTCACATCTGCATTTATTTCTCATGAGGTTTAAAGATTTGACAAATGTGATTGTACCCCCAAGTCCTCCTTTAACCTTTTTGCGGCCTCAGGATAGGCCATCAATATCTGATTGGTGGGGGTCCGACTCCTGACAACCCAGCTGATCAGCCATGGCACTCCAGTGACATCACTTTATTGGTCACATGACCAGGGACATATATAAAGGCTCATGGGCCCTGGTACAAGAGTTCAGCTTGGGGCCCCCTTCCCTCAGTGCTTTATGGCCAGGGAAGCACATTGCCTTCATGCTGCCTGAGGCAAAAATTGAAAAGGTCCTGAGTGTCGGACCCCCATCAAACAGATACTCATGGCTTATCCTGAGGTTAATTCATCGGATTTAGGTTAAAACCACTTGAAAACAAACTTGGTTTCAGTTCTGACTACTACCTCGGAACCAAAGCCGAGTTCTGTTTCAAGTTTTAAAGTGTTTTTTCACTTTAAAAATCAATTACCGAAGTTATTCAACGAGGTCATGCGCGACTTCGTCATATATTGTAATACTGTACGGAGCTCAGTTCGCTCAACTCTAATGGGAACCGATCAGAGCCCCACAATTACACTGTGGGTGCTCTGGTCGAAAGGCAGAGGGAGCCACATTCAGCGTTGATCATGGCACCTGAGGGTTAAATGACTGGGGCGGCACATATGATACAGCCAGCACCCACTGCATTTGGAGCAGCTCACTACAGAGGCCTGCTCCGTACAAATGTACATGTACGGCGTTAAAGGTGCCTTCACACGCTGCAGATTCTGTTGCAGAATTTTCCACGACTGAAAATCCGTTCCATTCACCTGAATGAGGCCTGTAGGAATCCATGTACTTGCTGCACCATTAGAATGAATGGAACCGATTTTCGATCACGGGAAACGCTGCAATAAAATCCGCAGCATGTGAAGGCACCCTTACTTTTTTTTTCATCTGATTGGGCTTAAAGAAATCCGTGCACCAAAATAATCCTATTCTGATTTTCAGTCACAGATATATCTGCCAAAAATCTTATGCGTGCTGCAGATGCAGACCCAATCACGTGAATGAATCTGCAAGATGCGGCCAAAGATACAGTGCCTTGCGAAAGTATTCGGCCCCCTGGAACTTTTCAACCTTTTGGCCACATTTCAGGCTTCAAATAAAAAGATATAACATTTTACATTTTTGGTGAAGAATCAACAACAAGTGGGTCACAATTGTAAAGTGGAACGAAATTTATTGGATCCTTTAAACTTTTTTTGTAATAATAAAACTGAAAAGTGGGGCGTGCACAATTATTAGAACATGTTCTATCTTACGGACCCGAAAGCCCATGGAAGCACTTCGTAGTGTTTCCATGTGCTGTCGTATCTTGCGGATCGCAGACCCATGGGTAAGCAGCACGGAGTTCACGTGGCCAGTGCTCATATGTTGTAGATCCGCCGTTCGCGGTCCGCAATACTGGCACGGAGCCCTTAGGCTAGTTTCACATGATCAGGTGTAGTCTGGGAAAAATGGTCTGTGTGACGCCTGCATTTCCTGGACTGGCCGCAGCTTGGCTGATCTTACTGCGTCTTAGTGATTTCTTATGCCGTGATTTCCTGTATTGCCCTGCGTTTACCACCATGTGGGGTACGGGGCAGTAGTGCTGCATTTGGGCAGGATTTCACAGCAGCACAGATCAGCATGATGAGGTAAGTTCAAGACCAGACCAGGAAATGCAGCCGTCACGTGACCCATTTTTCCCAGACCACAGAGTAAAAGTAGCCACAAATAAATTGTGGGATCCTTTCCGCAGCATGTGGCTGAGATTTGTGAATCTGAACCACTTCACAGTGCATCTTCCACAAAAGCTTCCTCTGCAGACATCTGTGTTTGCACTACGTGTGGCTGTAGTCTAAGGCCACGTTAACACACTCAGTGTTTGATCAGTGATTGCCATCAGTGTTTCTGAGCCAAAATCACAGAACAGGTGCAAATCTTTCCATTATACCCTACCTCTGGACACACGGATCCTTCATGGACCTCTTCATGGAAGAATCGCTGACCGTCTGATCACGGATTTCATAGCGGACTTGTGAATGAGGTATAAGTCAGCACATCCCATAATATGAAACAAATACACAGTGGCTGAAAATACACAATGTAACATCATTTATAATCCATATATCTCATGTTTGCGGAGTGCTGCCGCATTGTGTTTTTCCTTTTGCATTTAGTTGAACGTCATCGTAGGGTTAGCAGGAACATGTGGTAGCACAGTCACAGCAAGCACTACCAGATACATTGCTTGACACACCCCTTTTAAGGGGAGGAAAAGGTGGTGACATCACAAGTGGGAGTGGGCAAAGACATCTGTGGGTCAGCTGCCAACTACACCAAGGCTACTCCAGGAGGTAGTAGTCTAGTTGGTTCCCTGCAGCGAAGTCCAGATCCCTGTACAGGGGTTAATGAGTAAATACAAGGAAATGGCCAGAACAGTGCCCTTAGGTTTAGCCCAAAGTCAAACTGGTTAATTGGTACAGTGGGTCCACGCCAACTGTCCGGTACGGTAAAGTATATTAACCAGGCTTCCTATAATCACAAATAGGACTGGGCTGAATATGATGCTTTTCAGAACTGGCAACTTTTCAGACTTATTCAGATGTACTTAACATATGTTCAACACATTTATGGATCACATGATGCACTGTACACTTTCATAAGCAACTTAAAGTGGTTGTGCTATAAACTACTTTTCTATCTTAGGCTACTTTCACACTTTCGTTTAACTTTTCCAGTATTGAGATCCAGCAAAGTATCTCAATACCGGAGAAAAATGCTTCTGTTTTGTCCCCATTCATTGTCAATAGGGACAAAAAAGAATGGAGTGCTCCATAATGCATTTCATTCCATTTGGTTGTGTTTCCAGACCGGATAGGATGCGGAGCAAAATGGATCTGGAATGACACACAATGCAAGTCAATGGTGCAATAGACACAATAGAAATCGGATCTGGCATGAACACCATTGAAAGTCAATGGGTGCCGGATCCGTTTTCTATTGTTATTGCAATCATAACGGATGCAGGAGGTTGTATTATCAGAAACTGAAGTGTTTTTGGAAACACTCGTGTGAAAGTAGCCTAAAGTTTATCTTCACACTTTAGTTCCTATTCCTCCTTGGACTATTTCTCTTATCTCCCAGGCTTGAATCCTGCTTCTTGATTTGCCATGAGTCTGCTTTAGGACAGGGAGATATGTCCTTATATCAGCAGATCATGTGACACTAACCACGCCCCTTGTTCTTACCACTAACTCTCCCTACATTACAAAGCTTCAATGCAGGATGTAACATACCGCAACTGAATATCAAAACAGGTTTTCCGCAGGGTTCAATGCTAGGCTAATAACTTTAGAATAAGGCAGTTTTGATAAATGATGGTATTTGGGGAAAGTGATATAACATTGATATCTGTTGGGCAGGATAAATTTATATTAGTGGTACAACCCCTTTAAGTCATTTAGACTATGTGTTAGGGCTCATGTTGTTCTGTGCATTGGGGACTGCAACATGCGTTCAACTGGAATGGGTCTGTGATTCATCCTCACCCCAAAAAAATAGAACATTGTGGATTGTGGACCCATTCGTTCTGTTTGCGCATTGCAATACGGGCCCGGCCGGTACACGTTCATGTGCATGAGCCCTTAACATCAAGTTTGACAACTCACCAGTGAACAGTAAATGATAAGCTTCATCTATCTGCTGATCTGAACCAAAAACGTTCATAATATGTTGAAATAAAAGTAAAAAAAAATACATCAACCACTTATGTTTCCTGAGTTGCAACATAAATTATGTTATACTCAGAACAGCTTTCTCTTGTCAGCCATAATGTACCTTGGAGTATCAGGTAAAGGTGCTTGAAGGGCCACTGCAATGTAAAATATTTTAATTGCTTTTTGTGCAATTCACGAGAGCTAAAATTAGATAAAAGATTTCACCAAATGACTTAATGAAAAATGTAATTTTATCTATGCATTACAATGAGCTGCAGGAACAACGTGGTTACCATGGATTATGCCTTAAAGTACCAAATAAAAAAACATTAGACAGACACTACTAATGAAAATGTTAACGTGGTCCTACCATTCCCATATACCAGTGGTAGCGAACCCAGTGGAGGCGGCACTTAGAGCCCTCTATTTGGGCACCCACTCCCTGGAAAAAGTCTATGGTGTACCAATATGCCTTAGACTTTTCCTGCCATTTATCTGCGCAGGGCGCACTATGAACAGCACGGGCAGTGCATGGAATGTAGGCAGACTATTATAGCCTCGGAATGTGCAAGCTTCAGTGAATAAAGAGGGAAACACATCATCATGTAGCAGTTGAATGGCCCCCAAGGTCTCCCGATCTGACCCCTTTAGACTTTGGGGTCATCTGAAGGCAATTGTCTATGCTGTGAAGATACGAGATGTGCAGCACCTGAAACTACAGATACTGGAACCCTGTGCTAGCATTTCTTCTGCAGTGTTGCTATCAGTGTGCGAACAGTGGGAGAAGAGGGTTGCATTGACAATCCAACACAATGGGCAGCACTTTGAACACATTTTATAAGTGGTCAGAAACTCGTAAATAACTCATGAAAGAATAAAGTTATGTTAAAAGAAAGCACACCATTGTTTTTCTTGTGAAATTCTCAATAAGTTTGATGTCACATGACCCTCTTCCCATTGAAAAGACTAAAGTTGGATCCAAAATGGCCGCCATGGTCACCACCCATCTTGAAAAGTTTTCCCCTCCCATATACTAATATGCCACAAACAGGAAGTTAATATCACCAACCATTCCCATTTTATTTAGATGTATCCATATAAATGGCCCACCCTATATATTGATATTTAGGTTAAATTGCTGTGTTGGCACTTTGTGATAAATAAGTGGGTTTTGGGTTGCAGTTTGGGCACTCGCTCTCTAAAAGGTTCTCCATCACTGCCATATACAATTCCAAGAGGTTCTCCACCTGAATTTGTTGTGTCAATCCAATGTTGTCAAGTCTGATTAGTCCAGTTACTGGGAATACACTGCCGAAGAACGACTAAAGCACAACCAGTGAGTGTGTTTTGTATCTGATTGTTCAGTTCAGTTGCCACTAAAACTGAGGGCAGAGGACCGCTAGATCAGTTAGAGCACTATGGGCCCTTAAATGCAGTACCCAGCCGGCCAGGGATGGTCTCATCTCTGACTTTGATAGGCCATCAGTCAGATAGTTGTGGGTCCTTCCTCTGGGACCTGCACTTATCTCCAGAATGGACCCCCCTGAAGTGAAGTAGAGAGCACCATGTAAGCTTGATCACCCTCCATTCACCAGTATGGGAGTTCTGCCAGACCCTAAGAGGTGAATGCAGAGATGGTCGTGCATACATGGTGCACTTTCCATTCACTTCTATGGGACTTCTGAAAATAAGCTAGCATGCTTGCTTTGCGATTTTCAGAACTTGCATAATAGTGAATGGAGAGCACACACGCATGTGCAGTGTGCTTGTGATTCACTTAGATAGGACTTCCAAGAGTTTTATTTGGAACTCCCATAGAGGTGAATGGAGCACAACCTTAAATGCACAGTGCGGTCTCCTTCACTTCAGAGGTCACGTTCTGGAGATAAAAGTATAGTGTAGAGCAGGGCAGGCCAACCTGCGGCTCTCCAGTTGTAAAACTACAACTCCCACCTTGCCCTGCTGTAGACTGACAGCTGTAGGCAGACTGGGCATGCGGGGAGTTCTAGTTTTGCAACAGTTGGAGAGCTGCAGATTGTCCATCCCTGGTGTAGAGCTACACAGGTTTATTTTTTTCATAGACTCTGCAAGAATCTAAAAATTGTAGTATGCCGCATATAGGGTCAGACCCGCTATGTATTGGGAAATACCCCAGGAGGACACCAGAGCCAATGGCACCTTCATATTAATTAGCATTGGGAATGTCAGACAACAGAACGTGGAGGGAGTGAAAACGCTGATCGGTAATGTACAAAACTTATAAAGTGGGTCCCACAGAGTATAATCAAATATAATACCTGGTAAATCACTTCTCTACTCTTCAGTAAGCAAGACTTATGAGACTTATGTGAAATACTACCCACCATTCACGAACTTTCTTCCTGAAGAATATAGCTGGCACTGCTTCTTGTGCAAACAGATGCATTCTTCCTTATGACTGTATCTACAATATTGCTTCCATCTGCAGTTGATACCGCATATTTAGACATTGGAGAATACAGCTGGTTTTAGGATTTAACCACCAAACTATTGCACAGATTATTATTTTGGTTGGTCAAAATCATGATGGTATATTGACACTCTTAATCTGAGGCCCATCTTATTATTACTATATTCAGAGTTTTAGCTGTAATTTGCTCTTATCTATTCCCTGTATGTTTTTATATTGAAGATTGAATATTTATTTTATATTGACAATTAAACTGTGTTTTTTACAATTTATCAGATTTAGTGCTATCTCAAATGTGAGTGCCTATCAAAACACTTCCACTTACAGTATGTGTCAGGGAGGTTTGGGGTCAGGGAGAATGGAGAACCCTATCTCACCCACAACTCCTGTCCCTACCTACTTGTCACACCCAAGGCTAAGGTTCAAGGGGGACAACTGGGCGACAATCCCTGAGCTGCTAGGGAAACTGGAATGGCAACACAAGGCTAGCACCCCAAAACTAAATCAGACAGTCAACGGTCAAGCACGAGAGGTAAACTAGTACGTAAGCAAATACAGAGCGCAGTAAATACGATCCGAGGTCAGGAACACTGGAGAGGCAACAAAGTACAGAATCATCCAAAGACTAAGCCTACCACTGGGCACAGCCCCAAAGAGATACCACTGTAAACTACAAAAGGAACTGTATAATGCCCTCAAAGAAAACAACTCAATTCAATAGCAAATTATTCAATCTTTATTAAATATTAAAATTACATCGCTAAAATAGAGGAGTCCATACATATAGGAGACAAAAGATAAAAGGCAAATAAGCCCCACTTTGAGGGGGACTATACACCTGCGTCTAGGCCCAAAATAAATCACACAGGCCGGAAAAACGTATAGTGGGCCAATAGAATTATTGACAGGCCACACTAGAAAATGCCATAACAAAGAAAATTATCTCCAAAGCTCATGTATAGGTTTATAAAAAGGTAATCAGCAAATTTACCAATGAAATAGAGCTCAAAAAAGAGGGGCACAGGTAATCATGGCAGTACATTACCGGCTTAGCAGAATAATCACAAGGGCGTCGCAAGTGTAGTCCCCCGTTCACCCGACGCGTTTCGCCGGTATGGCTTCGTCAGGGGTGACAAAGAAATGTGGGGAACAGTGTTCACAGGAGGATTTAAATAATGCCACAACAGGTAGCATAGATTACCTCATCATCAGGTCCGGGATCGCGTGTATCGAGGCCTCCATGGCCGCGCGCAGAGGATGGTAGTCACGGTCACGCGATACCCGGTCCGATGATCACATGATCGGAAATGAAAACACAGTAAGTCTAAAAGCGAAGGGGTGGATCACTCATCACATGATCAACTACGATCACATTATTTGAAACAACAAAGACACAGAAATCGGCATGATCATTGCTTAATTGCATACATATAAAGGACATGGACATAATTAAAAATATCAAAAGGAAAATCCATATATATATACACAAAAGTGTTTGATTACCATATCTGGGATATCAATTGATTAATGTGTGTGAAAATAAAATTATGTGTAGAAACACAGGCATTGAATATTCATTATATACAAAAATATTTTTAAAAAAATACATATATGAAAGATAAATTGATAAAATGAAAAGTGAAAAAAGTGATCTTTGATCACTAATTGTTTTTTTATTTTTTTCAGTTTTAGGTTTTTTTTCAAAATCATTGACAATGGGGAGACACAGTATAGTTATTTCTATACATCTATGGATAATTGACAAGGATTGGATATTTTCACACACATAAAAAATTTTAAACTGACAATAGGATATATCCTTCTTTTTTTCTGTATAGGAATGGACTTATGTTTATACTCCGGAATGGGATATAACTTCTTTTGTTCTTTTTGCACAATATTGTTCTGAATTTTATACCCTGTATTGGGATAACCCCCTTTTGCACTATGAGCACTTAGCACCTTTGGCACTGGGCACTTTGCACTTGCACTGCACGTTTTATTTTTTTTGTTTGGTTCACTTTTTTCACTTTTCATTTTATCAATTTATCTTTCATATATGTATTTTTTTTAAAAATATTTTTGTATATAATGAATATTCAATGCCTGTGTTTCTACACATAATTTTATTAAACTTGCGACGCCCTTGTGATTATTCTGCTAAGCCGGTAACGTACTGCCATCATTACCTGTGCCCCTCTTTTTTGAGCTCTATTTCATTGGTAAATTTGCTGATTACCTTTTTATAAACCTATACATGAGCTTTGGGGACAATTTTCTTTGTTATGGCATTTTCTAGTGTGGCCTGTCAATAATTCTATTGGCCCACTATACGTTTTTCCGGCCTGTGTGATTTATTTTGGACCTAGACGCAGGTGTATAGTCCCCCTCAAAGTGGGGCTTATTTGCCTTTTATCTCCTATATGTATGGACTCCTCTATTTTAGCGATGTAATTTTAATATTTAATAAAGATTGAATAATTTGCTATTGAATTGAGTTGTTTTCTTTGAGGGCATTATACAGTTCCTTTTGTAGGTTATAAAAGTTCAGAATCAGATCCAGAGGCGAAGTCAGTACACAAATGCAGGGTCGGATGATCAAGTAGCAGACACTGGAGATACACAGGTGCTGGCAGAAAGACCAAGTAGAACTGACAATGAGAGGCAGTAAGCCAGGAAGTTTTATATAGACAGGACTCCCACCCCCAGAGCCTGATAGGGGTTGGAAGCCTGTCAATCAAGGACCACACCCGAGGAGGACCAGAGCAAACAACATAGCTGACTTAACCCTGTGAGTGCTCAGAGTACAAGGCAAGTAATCAAGGACGCGAGACAAGTAGCAACCTGCCGCATCCCTAGCAATGACTGGCAAGCGCCAGAATGGGGTTTGGAGCGTCTGAACGGTAACAGCGGCAGCACAGCGACCTGCTCATCTGCTGACCCTGACAGTATGTACCTGGATCAGGACAATTATACAGCTGAATACTGCAGCTGGGCAAGGGAGCCTGAAGCCTATGATGTGGTGTATGAATGGTGCAGGAAGTTGCAAAGTGATGACGTCATTGCTACCTTCTGCATTGGGATGCAAGCATTGCAGGCTGCAGGAGGCCTGTGGCCTGCATAACAAATTGCAGCATGGAAGAGGAGTCAGGTGAGTATTTCCTTTCTTTTGAGGACACTATAGAGGAGCATTTTATTACTGGGAGCACAATAGTAAGCATTATTGGAGGCACTTAAGGGGGGAATTACTAATACTGGGGGCACTATATGGAGCATTATTATTTCTTTGGGTACAGTATTTGGTTAGCAGTATGATGCCATTTTTGGGGCATCAGCATAGGGACTTTATGATGAGAAGGTGGGGAGGATGATGGAAAAATGAGAAATCTAAGTTGTATGTGTGGCAAATTCCGTAGAGACAGATGCAGCTGAAATAAGTTGTCATGGCAGTCTGGGCACAGTGGAGAAGATGAGGAAAAAGAACATATCGAATCAGCGCAGACATCACTGTATGTAATAGGTAGTGCAGTGTTCTTTTTTATGCATGGTAGACCAGACAACATGCTGTTGGTGGGACTGGCTCCGGACCATCTTACCTCCTCAGCCTCCCCCTCTTCCATATCCTAATTAGAGACTACTGGATGAGGACAGGACATGGCTGCTCAGGCCACCACAGAAGGTCAGCTTCTGGGAGGTATTTTTGCTACCCACATTAGGTGAAAGGCTTAGGCAAAGTATATTGGCTATTGTGACCTAATGGATGTTGTTAATTGGGAACCTGTTGGCTACAGTTTTTCTAAATGTGTTCCTGTATGCTTAATACAATGAAGCCAAATCACTTATTAAAACGCTGCATGCTGTATGTGACTTACCATTCAAGAGTCATGTGGGCGGTGTCCAGATCATAAGGAGCCGTTCAGTCTTGGCTCCAACCTCTGCTCTTCCTAATTTAATTGGCATCTCCCTGGCTAGTGTATTTCCCATGCAGCCTCCACCAAAGCTTATGCATGCAGAATGAGGAATGTGTTGTCAGTCTTCAGCTCTGTCTTTCTTTGGGTGTGTCAGGCTTAGTACACATAGCAGCACTGTGCAGGCATGAGTAGTACATGATTTGGTGGTGGTTGCTGGGATTTGTAGTGATGGATGGGATGCCAATTAAGACAGAAGAGGAAAGATTGGATGGCTCTTCAATTGTAATTACATATGGCATGCAGCATTTTTAAAAAGTGATTTCTGAGATCTAGCTTTAGTGATTTTAACATGAAGGGGCATGATTAGAAACATAATCACTGTATGTAATAAAGGCATGCTGGTGGTTTAGGGCCCAAAAAGAGCTGATTGTTTCCATTTAAACCTCATGGTGAAGAACATGCATAGCTTTGGAAGTGAGGCAGTAAAGGCGACATTTATCAATAACAGTTTTTTGCAGGGTTAGATTGTCTTAGCTGGTCTTGCAGTCTTGAACGCTAGGTCTTGAGCTTTAGGTTTCCCAGCATTATTTGTGATATTTGATGGGTGCTCATGCTTCTTAAAGGGGTTGTCTCACCTCAGACATTGAGGGCATATCCCACCTCTGAGACCCGCACCTATCTTTAGAACAGTGCCCACAAAGTGAAGGAAAGATATCTATCCTATATGTGACACAAAAGAGAATAAACCAGCTCCTCCAAAATATATACAAAAACATATCCTATATGTGACTATGTGCAGCCATGTTGTGATGTGAATTGCTAAAGGTGGACACCTATGTCGCTCCATCCCCTGTTCTATCTGTGTCCAAAGTGATATTAAGAACACCATATAAACTAAAGGGGTTTTCCAGGCTTTTAATATTGATGACCTATCCTCAGGATCCCCCACCAAGCTCTGTAGGTTCAGCGCTATGGGCTACCATAAAACAGCTGATTGTAGGGTGGTGGACTTCTGCCGTTCAGATATTGATGGTCCTGAGGAAATGTTTCTACTTTTTACTGCATTTTTTCAAAATAGTGTCCAAACGATGCTGTAAAATGACCCACACATTCCAAAAATGTCATTTTCAATGTGATTATCTAAAGTCTATGTTACTTGATATCTCTTTAGAGCATTGCTCTGTCTTTCTGTTATCAAACTTTTTATATTAGTCGATTAGTAGGTCGTCTGATTCCGAAACACGGGGACGCTTACATCAATCAAAAACCCTTTTATGCCTTATTGTTTGAGAGGGACTTAAACATTGGCCATTAAATGACTATAGTGTTTCAACAAGTAATTTTGCAACCCAAAATGATCAGTCTTGAAGATTTTGGCAGCTTTCCAAGCATCCGCATATGGCAATAATGACCCATTCATATCCTACTGTATATTGTTTTTCAGCAGCAAAGCTTAGAGGAAAATCAAACAGAACAGTTTTTTCTTGGATTAGTTTGCATAACAAATATTAAATGTAAATGATTGTTAAGTTTACCGAGATCTAAGTGAATCTCGATGAAGTGTGTGACGTAAATTTGGCAGTACGTAAAACCTTCTTTGCTGTTGTGTAATCGGCATCTTCATCCTCTTATGCCAGTAGTGGGTAAACTGACCCAACAAGTATAATGCACGTGAATAAGGTCATGAATGTTTTCTTTGGGGCTCAGAAGAACTTATCACCAAATGTCACAACTACAAGTACAGGACGTCAATATTCCACAGCCAAGACTAATGTTTTCTTAAGACTAAAATAAAAATATTAAGACATCTTTAGGTCACTTGCTTCCTCATTAACCATTCATTGTACAATCCTTGCTGCAATCATTCACTGAGCACCTTCAAGAATACACTGGATTAAACATCCTGATTTTACTAGGAGAACCAAATACAGCTTTGTTGTTCACTCCTGGGGACCTTTTCTACAGACCCCCTCCTGGTAATCATACTTATCTGACCCCCACCTCTGGGTTACAGGCTCTGCAGGTCCTGGATCCCTCTACATACGGTTGAAAAAAGACACAAGTCCATCAAGTTCAACCAAGGGATGGGGGGACATGAATCCCAGAAGGAAATTACACTCTATGGTTTGACCACTGCAGCCAATAACAGCAGTCACGTATCACCCATGCGTCACGTGAAGAAATGATATGATGTTAGTCAAGTCCCCTTCATAGACATAGACCTATATTTACTAACGTGATTGTGCTTATAGTTTGACAGGAAATGTGCCAAAATTTGGCACTTGTTTGGAGCATAGTGTCACATCAGTTTTTATACCTATTTATGGAACAAATGCATCTAAAAGGGTCTTTGCAGAAATGGTGTTGCTTAAAGGGGTTCTCCGGGAATTAAGAAAATGAAAATACTTAAATATTACTTTATTATAGATATATTCCCATATACATTTCATTATTTATAGTGGCTTGTTTTGTCTGGGGAGCAATCACTAGGAGAAATAAAATGGCCGCCATCCTATTAGTACACACAAACCTGTCCTTTTCACACAGGAGCACAAGTTACTTCACAACACTGAGGTAAAGCGCTGCCTCATCCTCTCTGCTCTGTGGGAATGGAAATGATGAGGAGACATGAAGTACAGAGAGGAGGGTGGGGATAATGAGCAGTAGCTCTTGTATGCAGTCTCCATTACCACAGCTCCATATCACCACAGTCTGTCCTGTCCGTCCTCTCTTTACTACATGTCTCTTCTGAACTAAATTCCCCAGAGATTCAGCTAAAGATTTTATCAGCTGTATTCGGGATCATAATCTCTAACAAGCAGAGAGGAGGATGAGGCAGCTCTATACCTCAGCGTTGTGAAGTAACTTGTCCTGCTGTGTGATTAGGACAGGTTTTATGTGTACTGGTAGGAAAGCGGCCATTTTGTTTCCCCTGATGATTGCTCCTTAGACAAAATGAGCCATAATAAATAATGAAAGGTATTTGGGAATATATTTATTATAAAGTAATATTTAAGTATTTTCATTTTCTTAATTCACGTAGAACCCCTTTAAGATGTGATAAGATATGCTGATTAATCACGGTATGCTGCCAGCAAATAATGAATAGCAGCTGTCTCCTCCGCTGATGAGCAGGCGATTGTCTGGAAGAAACCCTTCCTTCCCAACAATCAGCAGCCTCATCTGCTGCAAATTTCAGTGAAATCATGAGTTAGTTGCTTGAAAAAAAATAGCAAGGTGACCACTCTCACCATCAGGGTCGCCAATCTGAATTTTTCTTTTTTCTGGACAACTTATCCCAAAATCACGGACAGCCAACATTTTTTGCAGACAAATTGGAAAACCATAATGAATAATAAAGAGTATAAGTAATACATGTCTATAGCTCAGTATACCAGTCAAGTACCACCAGCCTAAAAAAAAAGTCATGGAAAGGGGACCGTACTTCAGTCACTATTCTCATATGAAACCCAGGTTCCTCCAGCCACAACTCTCCTCGCTCCATTCTCGCACCTATCAGATAATGGGGGCACATCCTAACGATATGCCCCCATTGTCTGTGATGGGAATACCCCTTTAAGGGTGGATTCACATCACGTTTTCCCATCCTTTTAACATATGCAAAAGACATAAACATTAAAGGGATGCCTCAGACTGATGCACTGCAGTGGCATCCATTCACCATAGAGTTCCATTGTAAAAAAAAGAAAAGTTTTTGTATCCTATTTTTTTGTAATCTATACATCAAACGGAGGCATAAAACGTTATGTGAACCCACCCTTACTCTCATACAATTCACTAGTTGTTGGCCAAACACTCTCTTCTTCCTGGCTTGCCCATACACATAGCAGCAGAGTGTGTGTGTTCTCATGGGGGGATGGGAATACGTTGCAGTTGGTTTAATACTAAATAGTCAACTATAGTCCAAAGGCAGGAAAAATAGGTATGACTATTACTTAGTGACCAAAGAGTTCTACTCTGAACTTTTTACGTAAGAGTAACTTGGATATACGCCAAGCCTGAATCCATAAACCCAATATTAGCTCCCATTATAATCTACGACATGTCAACCAGGATCTTAGATAGCTACATTTGAAAAACAGCTAACGCCGTTCTCATGTTCATTATTGACCCTTAAAGGAGACCTAACAGGTCTTCAAAAAAGACTCTTCAATGTGTACAGCTCCTCCTAGCATAATGAGGAACATTTATCAAGACTGGTGTCCCCATACGCCAGTCTTGATCTCTCTCTGCGACAGAGTCACATGCGCCTAATTTATTAAGATGTTTCTTAATCAACCAGGTGCCTCTTCAGCAGTTCGTGCGCCAGAAGCTGAAGTCTACGCCAGATAGGGGCTGGCATAGCCTTTAGCTATAACTTAGGCTAGTTTCTGACGTAAGTTATAGTAAAGCTCTGCCCCCTCCCAATAAGCCCCATTCGCATATGGCATGTGCCATAATTTTCAACTTTTTTACACTACTATTGTACGTCTCACACTGTGTTTTTTGTACATGTTTCTGCACCTTTATGATGCAGTTCATAATATATTGGCACTTTGCAAAGTAATGATAATAAAATGTGTTTATAGGGGCTCATTGGTGTATGCTGTTGGTTTTAGTTCACACAGAGTCTATATAACATTACTGCATCAGACAGGTTAGAACAGGAAAAGTTTTAGGAATTTCACAAGAGAGTCTTCTCATGCTTCATTCTGTACCTTCAAGCAATGATATCACGAAAACATATCCATAAAGGAATAGTTTAGAGCAATGTTGAAAAAATGAACCCCAGACTATTGGGTCTTCCAGTTTTTATTATATTCAGGAATGATTAGTATATGATCCAACTCAACACAATGCTTCAATTTGCTTAGATAGTAAAAAAAATGCCATGTGATGGACAGAGCCAGGTTCCTGCCTAGTCATCTCACCCAGACTTGTCAATCAGGAAGCAGGAGAAGCAAGGGTGCACAGAGTGGCTTTGGCCCACCCTCGGTGCACTTACCTGCCTATAGATTAATAGTACTCTTTCTCCAGTATGAAGCAACAGAACACAAAGTGAAAGGTATTACATTAATCTGAGCTAGCACTACAAGACATTGTGATTTTCCTGGTGACAAAGGCCTACAGCACAATTCAGCTACATTCTGTTTGTATTGATCGACTATAGAGGCAAATGATAGCTTTAGAGCGCTGTTATGTGCAAATGCGAGAGAGAGTGACATTATCACTGCAGAGTAACCTTTGTCCATGCGAACATTTATAGAAAACAAAGATGAAAGCAAATTCTCCTGATATATCAGATATGTAAGTGACTGTTTACCTATTGCACCTCTGACTTAGTGTAGTCTAATAGGAGAACTGTAAGATGTCCTATTACCAGCGATAAGATGCAGGACAACCATTCTCTAGCTATTGCTGGGAAGGAAGCGGCTTCATTAGTTTTTGCTGGCCAGTAATTCGAACAAATAAGGTAATAAAATGTCTCTTGAATAAGGAAAGTTAAGATGCAAAGGTAGCACTGTGAATGTTATAGGAGAAGAACACAGAGGTACGATTTCAAATTACAGCTCCTTCTTGACATTTTTCTCTTTTAGCAGCAGTTGCTAAGTGTGTGTATAACGTAATGATGATAGATACTACATTACTAGGTAAACTAACAAGGCAATTTAGCCGGACAGAGAAATTCTGTCATTAAATTGCTTTAAGGTCATAAGTGTAAATTGCTATAACAAAATCATAAAAGCTGGGAAACATGGAAACGGTTAAATAATAGTATTAATAAAAATAGCCTTATAAAACATTTAGGGGCGCATTTATTAAGGCTGGCATTTTAGACGTCGGTCTTAATAAAGGCCCATAGCTGGCGGTGGTTCCACCAAAGTTATGAAGAGGCGCAGGCCTCTCCATAACTTCGGCGCATCCAGCACCAGTTCTAAATGTAAGACAGCTTCTGAGCCACTTGCTTCCCACAGTCAGCAGCAGTTTAAAAGGCAGGAGGAGCTGAGCAGATTGATATGTAGTTCTGTGGGGAAAGATTCAGTAAAAAGTATAACCTGTTGACTGAAAGCCCTGCTCTTTCTATGCTAAGGAGTCCAGTGGCCGGCTCTGTTCAAGTGATTGATAGCCATCTCTGCATGCACAGCCAGAGAAAGCTGGCAATCATTCAGTGAGACCACTCACTAGACTCCTAATTATTGAAAAAGCAGGTTTTACGCTCATTCTCCTTTTGAACTTGCCTTTAAAATCAGGGTATATGTTTTTAAATAAAAACATATTAAAGTGTGTGGTTGCAGTAGGAGAAATGAGCAGCCAAATGCAGTTTCCCTGGCAAAATCAGCAATAGAAAGAGAAGATCATGTGACAATTAGATTTTAGGAAACTCAACTTATCTCTAGTTGAAAAATGCATGTACAACGGTTTTCTAAGGATTATATTTTCCAGCATTTGCGGTAAAGTGACACAACCTGTGGCCAACAGCATAAAATGTTTTAAAGGGTTTTCTGAAATTTTTCTACTGATGACTTATTCTCCGGATCCGACACCCGGACCCCCATCGCAGCTTACAAACCACAGCACTGTACATTGTACATTTACTTTAACCCCTTCACACCCAGCGCCGTAATAGTACGGCGCTGGGTGAAGTGGCTTAATGCCCAGCGCCGTAGTACTATGGCACGCTGATCGGGCAGGTGCAGGAGCTGCGCCCGCCCGATCAGCGGCCGGGGGCCTGTGCCCAGTAGCCGGACCTCTGCTTTATGCGCCACCGTGGCACATGCGGTGTGCGGCATGAAGGGGTTGCCATTGGGTCCCCGCGCTGCTGTGACGGGGACCCGATGGCTTAAATGGCAGCCCGATGCCTTCCTTAGGCATCCAGCTGCAATCTACGGAAGCCTGTGTGTAATACACTTACAGCCAATGCATTACAATACAGAAGTATTGTAATGCATTGTGCAGGGGATCAGACTCCCAAAAGTAAAAAAATGTGAAAAAAAGAGTTAAAAAAGTTAAAAAATAAAGTGTAAAAAAAAAAAATAATAATAAAGTTTCAAGTAAAAAAGAAAAACGCCCTTTTCCAAAAATACAGTAAAAAAGAATTGTAAAAAAAAGGGAAAAAAAGAAAAGTATACATATTAGGTATCACCGCGTCCGTATCGACCGGCTCTATAAAAATATCACATGATCCACCCCGCCAGGTGAACACAGTAAAAAAAAAAAAAAAAACAATGCCAAAACAGCCATTTTTTGGTCATGTTCCCTCACAAAAAGTGTAATAGCAGGCGATCAAAAAGGCGTATTTACCCCAAAATGGTACCAATAAAACCGTCATCTTGTCCTGCAAAAAAATGAAACCCTACCTAAGACAATCGTCTGAAAAAAAAAATATGGCTCTCAGAAAATGACAACACAAAAAAAGATTTTATTCTGTTCAAAAATGCATCTAATGTTTAAAACTTAACAAAAATAAAAATGTTAGACATATTGGGTATCGCCGTGTCCGTAACAACCTGCTCTATAAAAATATTACATGAGATGGCCCCCCAGGTGAATTCTGTGAAAAAATTTTTTTTAAAAACTATGCCAAAACAGCCATTTTCTCCCCTCTTGCCTCACAAAAAGTGTAATACCACACGATCAAAAAGGCGTATTTACCCCAAAATGGTACCAATCAACCAATCATCTCGTTCTGCAAAAAATGAGACACTACCTAAGACAATTGCCAGAAAAATAAAAAAAATATGGCTCTCAGAAAATGGCAGCACCAAAAAAAGATTTAATTCTGTTCAAAAACGTATCTAATGTGTAAAACTTAACAAAAATAAAAATGTTAGACAAATTGGGTATCTCCGCGTTCATAACAACCTGCTCTATACAAAATCACATGATTTGCCCCTTCAGGTGAATGCTGTAAAAAAAAAAAAAAAAAAAATTTAAAAACTATGACAAAACAGCCATTTATTGGTCACCTACCCTCACAAAAAGTGTAATAGCAGGCGATCAAAAAGGCGTATTTACCCCAAAATGGTACCAATGAAACGGTCACCTCATCCCGCAAAAAATAAGACACCACATAAGACAATAACTCCAAAAATAAAAACTAATGGCACCCGCAAACCAATCCATCAAAATCTGTGCTTCAAAATCCATATGGCGCTCTTTCTGTTCTGAATCCTGCCATGTATCCCCACAGCAGTTTACCACCACATATGGGGTGTTTCCGTATTCAGGAGAAAATGGGTAACAAATTATGGGGTGCTTTTCTTCTGTTACCCCTTGTGAAAATCAAAAATTTTAGGCTAAAGCAACATTTTATTGGAAGAAATGAAACATTTCATTTTCACAGCCAAGTCTTTCCAAATTCCGTAAAACGATTGTGTGGTCAAAGTGGTCAGTACACCCCTTAATATATTCTTTGAAGGGTGTAGTTTCCAAAATGTAGTCACTTTTTGAGGGTTTCCGCTCTAGGGGTACGTCAGGGTCTCTCAATTACAAAATGGTGCCTAAAAACCATTCTAGCAAAATCTGCCTCCAAAATCTGTATGGCGCTCCTTTCCTTCTGACCACTGCCACATGCCTATAGAGACGTTTACCACCACATATGGGGTATTTCTGTAAACTGCAGAATCAGAGTAATGTATATTGAGGTTTAGTTTGCTGTTAACCCTTGCTGTGTTGCAAGAAAAAAATTTATTAACATTAAAAATCTGCATAAAAATGAAATTTGAAATTTTGCCTCTATTTTCCTTTAATTCTTGTAGATCACCTAAAGGGTTAACAAAGTTTGTAACATCAGTTTTAAATAATTTGAGGGGTTTAGTTTCTAAAATGGGGTCATTTATGGGTGGTTTCCATTACGTATGGCCCACAAAATCACTTTATATCTGAATTGGTGCTTAAAAAAATGGTTTTGGAAATTTTGTTTAATAATTTGAAAAATGGCTTCTAAACTTCTATGCCTTCTAACATCCTAAAAAAGTAAAAGGACATTCATAAAATGATGCCAAAATAAAGTAGACATATGGGGAATGTAAAATAATAACTATTTTTAGAGGTATTACTATGTATTTTGAAAGTAGAGAAATTGAAATTTGGAAATTTGCTAATTTTTCCAAATTTTGGGTAAATTTGGTATTTTTTTTATAAATAAAAATGAAATATTTTGCCACAAATTTACTACTGTCGTGAAGCACAATATGTGACGAGAAAACAATCTCAGAATGGCCTGGATAAGTAAAAGCGTTCCAAAGTTATTACCACATAGAGTGACGCCTGTCAGATTAGCAAAAAATGGCCTGGGCAGGAAGGTGAAAACAGGCCCGGGGTTGAAAGCGTTAATGGGGCTGAGCTGCACCTAGGCCACGTGACACATAAACGTTTTTTCAATGGTCTAGGAAGAACAGAGAGAAGCGCTGGTGCCTTCTCAAACAGCTGATCGGTGGGGATCTCGGGTGTTGGACCCCCATCAATCAGATATGGTCTCCCTAATGAGAAAGCGCATCCTCAAGGTCATTCACTACAAAGACCACTCAGCTAGCCAGGGTATTTTTTCACTTGAGTCATTCAGTTTTCTTAACCTTTTGGAAGGAGAGCTGACTTGCACATCTGTTTTCTAGTGGAGTATAATGTGTTGCTTTCCCTCTCAATCACAAGAAATTCAGGTTAGTTAGAACCAGAAACATTGGGGCCATTTGTGGACGAATTCTAAATCAGTAGAATCAGTTCACTAGTCTTTATCTATGCGGTGTATGCCCTTGAATCACAATCACTTTTGTATCTGTTGCATCGTGCATTCATTTACCATTACAATATAATATTTTCTTCCTTATATGGTAATGCAATCGTGTCATTAAGAACTTTGTATACCTGCTTGACCAATCCCTTTAAATTCCATCTCTGAAACTATAACAAAGCTTTCCCAACAGTCACTCCTCCATACAGGACAAAGAAGAAATGAAACTGGAATTAACTTTACAAAGAAAGAAAACTGCTGCCCTTGTCATATGTAGTGAAGTTGCAAAAGTGTAAGACAACATGGTATAGAAAAGTTTATTCTGGATATCACTTCTTTTTATGTGACATATAGAGTGATATCACACAATGTATGAGAACAGTTTTTTGAAATTAGTTTTGGGTGTGATTCAGGTACGTAGAGGGAGATTTTCCCCTGGTGTTAGCTTCTGTTCAATCCGGTGGTTCCACTGTTCAATCAGTGCTTTTTTTATAAATGAAAGCTAATTTGCATACCTTTGGGTTTGTGGGAAAGAACTTCGAATTAGTTTTTCTTCCACAAAGAAAAGAACACTAAGCCTATCAGATGCCAATAGAAGTGAGATATGCTGATTTGCCTATATTTTTCCAAGAAACACAAAGCATCGTTGGCTGGACTACAATATTCCTCATGCATACTAGCTAGTCTCTCTAACAAGAAAGAGCACTCCCAAAGCCATGACAAAGGCCACTCAGCTAACTAAGACAGTTTTCACTTAAGAAACACAGTTTTCTTGACCTTTTATAAGAAGTACTAAGTCGCTTCTCGGCCTTTTGGCTAAGATCAAGTGTAGTATCTAGCGGTGCTGCCTTGGTCTTGGCCGGAGGTGCTCTGGTACCCTCTCTCTCTGCCTTGGGGGATTGTCCAGGTTCATAGCCTGGACTTCACCCCCTTGCTGCTATTGGGAGAGAGGCTTAGTCCAGAGCAACGAGGAGCGATCACCTAGCCATTCCTTGTGGGTGGTGGAGGTTTTGATACAGCCATGGAGGAAATTTCGGAATCTCCAGTTCTGGAGGAGGAATCTTTCGAGTCGGTCCCGAGTTTTGCCAAGGTGCGGAATGCAGTACGCATCTTGGTGAATGAGAAGGAACGCAGTGTGAAGAACCTTGGATTTATCGCAAAGTTTCTGCTGGAAGATATGCGACTTGAGAAGAAGGATGTTCTTGCCTTAATGGATTATCCCAGAAGAGGAGTTTATGACGTGGTTTTGCAGAGTGATGAGCTTCATACGAGTTTTCTGTGGAGGTGGGAAGAAGTGAAGGTGGAGGTAAAGTTTATTGGAATGACTATCGTTTCTCATTTTCCTAGTAACGTGAAAATTGTGACTGTTAAAATGTTTTCGCCATATGTTTCGGAGAGTAAGATCATAGATTTTCTGCAGGAGTATTGTGATCAAGTAGTTCCATTGGGGAAGATTTTGAACCAGTTTGGGTTTTGGACTTCCAAATGGAGATTTAGAGTGTCACTGAGGAAAGAAGTACCAGGAAAAGAAGATTTTTTGTTACCAGATGCAAGATTCAAGTTAGGCAGAGCTACAGGTGATTTATTTTTCAATGGAATGCCAAGCTTTTGTAGACGATGTAAATTATATGGACATATGAAAGAGGCGTGTAAAGAAGGTTTGTGTACGTCTTGTGGAAGAGGAGGTCATGGATCTTTGGATTGTGGAAATCCGAAACTTTGTTATTTTTGTAAAGAGAGTGGGCATGTGGTGCGTAATTGTCCAAAGAAAAGTAATCTTGGGAAAAGTGACGTGGATTTGGAAAATAAAGGATCAGTAGATGCTGTGGAAGAAATGGAAAGTGTTCCTAGTGTTAGTGATTTAATTTCATCAGATGTTTTGGAAGGAGAATCATTCAAACGTGAATTGGAGAGAGAAATAGGTCTTGAGATGTCTGCTTCAGAGGATGAAGAAAAGGAGAAGGGTGGAAATGGGAAAGGGAAAATTGAGTTGCCTGCAGATTTTCAAGAATGGAAGCTTATTTTGGAAAAGGACTATCCTGGTCGAGATTGGCAATTGGCAAGAGATTTCATAATGGAATGCTATGAGAAGGATCCTGTTTCTTTTTTGCAAAGGTGGAAATTAGAAGATTGGTTGAAGAAAGCTTTAGAAGAAAAAATTGATGTTTCTATGGAAGAGCTTCAAAATTTGCAGGATGGTTTGTTAATTGCCATAAAGAAAATGGGGACAAATGTGTTATTTAAGGGGCGTGAAAAAGCTAAGAAGTAAGAAGAGTGTTTAAGATATAGATCGTTTGTCTTGTTTTGTCTTCTTTATGTTTTTTGTGTGCCACTCAGGTTGGTTTTTAAAAGAAATATTGAGAAATTAAAATAAAAAATATAAAAGAAAGTTGGTTATGAATGATGAGACGTGAGAACTATTGAGTTATTATTCATTGTTTGGGCGTCTTCTGACGTGCCAACTAAAAAAAAAAAAAAAAAAAAAAAATCTGTTCTTACCAGTCTTGGTAGAAGGGCAGCTGCCAGGCTGTAGGATGGAGAACCACGAGGAGTCTCTATGGTGTATGGCTGGGGCCTCATGCTATGGGACTTAGAGGCAAACGGATCTTATGCCAGGGGGCTGAGTTGTTTGAAAGCCCAAGGTGAAGAAGTGCCCCAGGAGTGGTGCCCCTGGGGTACCTAAACTCACTGGGGGTGGAAGTTGTGGCACATTTGCACAGCACTTTATCTTTCACATATTTGAGTGCACTCATCTCTCTTTGCTCAGCTTTGGCTTGCCCTAGCTGACAAGATGAGAAATTTTTATAATTCTGGCCGAATGTCCGGGCCGTAACCGGCACACATTCACTTATTTACTTTTTATGTCACTGTGTGTTCACAAGGATTTCTTGGGGTTATGGCACCCTTACGGGTACCCCCCTTGATGTCTAGGGGGGGGTGTGGCCATCCCGGTTCCACACCCCCCTGCAAACCCCGGAGGGAGAGACCAGCCTAGTAGTTGAGCTCTGTGCTGACACCCCAGGGTGATGCCTGGGAAAGAAGCCAGAGCACAGACGGGGCGTAGCTTCGGCTGAGGGTTGCCCATTTGGGTGTACACACCGCTTTGGCTGGGAGTCAACATTTTATCTCGGTCCCTTGGAGGAGCCTTCCAGCCCGGAGGGACTGGGAAAGGTTCTGGGGGGGCCTTCTCCTTTGGGAGAACACTGCGATGGACCGTAACCTTCTGCACATTTTTTGTATGGCACGCTGCACGATTTTGATGCACTTGGTGTAGAAAGCATGCTCCTCTGGCTTTAAAAAAATAAATAAAAAAGAAGTACTGACTTGCACGCCTCCTTCAAAGAAGCGTAATTTTGGGACATTCAATACTTGTGTTTGGAAGGAGGGTAGACTTGCACATCTCTTTTCCAGTGGAGTATTATATGCCTCTCTCTCCCTCTCAATCACAAGAAATTCAGTTTAGTTGGAATCCAAATTTTGGGGGACATTTAGAACGAATTTAAAATTGGTAGAATTGATTTGCTTATGTCTAGTATGTATCAAGGCTGTGTATGCCCTTGGATCACAGTTACTTTTGTATCTGTTGCATTGTACATTAATTTGTTACCTTTATATTACAGTATAATATTTCCTTCCTTATATGATTATGCAATCTTGTCATTAAGAACTGTGTTTATCTGCCTGACCGATCCTTTAAATTCCACCTCTGAAACTATAACAACAAATCTTTCCCAACAGCCACTCCTCCATACAGGACAAAGAAGAAATGAAACTAGAATGAACTTTTTACAGAAAGGAAACTGCTTCCCTTGTGATATGTAGTGCAATTGCAAAAGATAGTTTAAAATATATCACATAAAATAAGTTTATTCTGGATGTCACTTCTTTTTATGTATGACATATGCAGAATGATATAACACAATGTATGACAACAGCTGTTTGTTATATGCTGATGGACATTTCCAAAACGTTTGTGTACTCTGTACAAGTGGCTTCCACTGTGTTGGACCAAGTCCATTCATTCAATGTATTGTTTGCAATCCATTGAAAAGTCTAATAATAATGCTACATGTAAGCTCCATCTCATTCATTTGAATATGTGTCATAGCTAGTGTTGATCGAAGGGTGCTTCGGATCCAAGATCCCAGTCTTTAAATGGTTTTATAGTTGTATAATAAAAGCCTGAAGTTCTTCACCGAAGTCTTGTGATGCATGCCATACATTTGAATGAAGCGACTTTGGATCTTTGATCCGAAGCACGCTTTGCTCAACACTAGTCACAGCCCATTGACAGGAGTGATGCCTTTTCAGGAAAAAAATAAATAAAACAACGGCCATACATAATTAAATAGTTAAATAAAATAAATGATGAAAAAATATCAGACTTGGTTATTTATTTATTGAGGAAAATGTTCCAATATTCAATGTCTGTAAGTGGCAGAAAATGTGAAACTTTGCTTTCACTATGACCCCTGTGCAGCAATAACTGCAACTGAATGGTTCCTTTAATTGTTGATTAGTCCTGCACATGAGCTTAGAGCAGATTAAGTCCATTGTTATAATTGTTACAATGACAATTTGTAACTACCACTGTCCTGCATTCCTGTGCGGACATGGGAGCATTCCACTCATCCTGTGTCTGCCACAGTTTCAGCCCTCTGGCAGCATTCCTGAGTTCAGGTTATCTGTATGTATTAGGCTACTTTCACACTAGCGGCAGCCCGGATCCGGCAGGTGAAGGGTGCCGCTGGATCCGGGCTGCCGCAGGTACATGTGTGGGGCCAGAACTGCGCTCCGGCCCCACACATGTCAGTCACATACATACACATACAAATACACACATACATACACTTACACATACATACTTACATAGCAGGAGCAGGACGGCACTGAACTGGAGGAGGACGGCGCGGCAGAAGGGTAAGTTTACCCACAGCGCCACCTGCTGGAAGGAGGGGGAAATTGCAGGCAGACGGATCCGTCCTGAACTCCATTGAAAGTCAATGGAGGACGCATCCGTTTACCATTGTGTCACACCAAACGGATCCGTCCCCATTGACTTGCATTGGGGGTCATGACGGATCCATCTTGGTGCGGATGCCTGGACTGGAGAGCAAACCGCAGTATGCTGCGTTTTGTTCTCCGGTCTGAAGACGTAACGGAATGCTTCTAGGAGCATCCGTTCTCTTCAGTTCAGTTTTGTCCCCATTGACAATGAATGGGGACAAAACTGAAGCATTTTTATCCGGTATTGAGCCCCTATGACGGAACTCAATACCGGAATTTAAAAACGCTAATGTGAAAGTAGCCTTAGAGATGCTATTCATTGAACCTCACCTGACCCTGAAGTACTGCTAGGGTTTATTCCCCCTTTGCACTGTGCGCAGCTGTTTGACTAATGAACTAATCAGCTCTCCTGTATATACTGTACAGTTTGATTCACCCCTTGTCTCAGCAATGGATTACTCTAGCTTGCTAGACCCTGCCACCACCATGTTTCACAGATAGGATGAGATTTTATGTGGTAATGCAGTGTTTTTATTTCTCCAAAAATAACACTTCTCATTCAAACCAAAAAGCTATATTTTGGTCTGATACATCCACAAAACATCATTCCAATAGCCTTCTGGTTTGTGCAGAAGCTCCTTAGCAAACTAGAGACAGGCAGCAGTGCTCTTTTTGAAAAGCAGTGGATTTCTCCTTGCAATCCTGCCATGCATACCATTGTTTTTCAATGTCTTCCTGATGGTGGACTCATGAAAATGAACATTAACTAATGTGAGAAAGGCCTTTAGTTGCGTAAAGGGAATGTCTCATCAGAATACAACTTGTTTAAATCACTTTTTATGTTTAACATATTTTAAAGAATTTTTGATGATGTTATTTTTAATTTTCCATGTCACTTTTTATATTTAAACTAAAACAAAAAATCCTGTGTTTTTGCACTGGCCACTATGTCTAATAATTGGCACCACTTATTGGTTTGTACAGATCACTTTACTGCAGTTAACTCATTCTAATCCTGCATGTAATGATATCACCTTTGTGTATAGATAAGACAGGATCCACCATCCACAGTGGGTGATTATCAAATCTTATTTAATCTTTCCTCGTACAATGACCTCTGCACAGGTCACAGCGCATGCCTAGAAAACTCTCCCATGTAAGTCAATAGGGTCTCCTCCTGTCCATTGTGTTTATAATGGGGCTGCCATAAAGCAAATTTTTAATGCTTTGAAAACACAGTTAAGAACAGCTCAGGTAAGATGGCAGCCCCCATAATAATGTTCAGGAAATAAAATAAAAATCTACAATCAGAAAATAAAAACAGATTAGAAAAAAAGGAGATTTGTTACTATCTGGTTTTAACTGGCAGATAAATTTTTTGGTGACACATTTCCTTTAAGGTTACCTTCTGTTCCTTTGTGACCTCGTAGGCTGTTACACTGCTTGTTTGTTAGTCGCCTCCTAGGGAGAGTGATAATGGTCTTAATTTCATCCATTTGTAAACAGTCTGACTGTGGATTTATGGAGTCCAAACTCTTTAGAGATGGTTTTGTAAGCTTTTCCAGGATGGTGAGCATCAACAACTCTTCTTCTGAGGTCCTTAGAGATCCTCTTTGTTCGTGTCTTCACACACTTCCACAAACATGTATTGTGATGATCATACTTTGATGGATCCCTAAATAAAACAAGTTGCCCAATCATACCTGATTGACATCTCATTGAAAAAACCTGAATCTAATTTCACCTTCAGATAATTTGCTAATTCTAAAGGTTCACATACTTCTTCCACTCATAGACATGTGATATTGGATTATTTTCCTCAATAAATAAATTGACAATGCTAATATTTTGACTTGTTTGATTTGGTTATCCTCATATATTCTTTGGACCTGTGTCAAAATCTGAAGTGGTTTTAGGTGAAATGTATGCAGAAATATAGAAAATTCTGAAGGGTTCACAAACTTCCAAGCACCAGTGTATATATACATGTTCACTGTGCTTCATGTGTGTGGACAGTGCTTGAGAGCAACCTCTGACTATTCTTTGTAAATATAACTACATTTGTTGGTACCAAGGAATAAGTCTTCAATGTGCTGATTGGCTAATATTGTGTGCAGCACATATTGGGAACGCCAACTGAAATCAGTCAGAATTGTGTGAAATGGGCTAGTAGAGTGAAGCTGAGAAACAAGATTTTCTTGTTCTTAGGTGAACAAAACACTCACTGAATTTCAAGTGTAATAGTTTCCATTAATTTACTGCCCATTATTCCTCAATTAGTTCATTACTTGTTAGAAACCCAAGACCAACCTCACACTTCTCAAACAGGGTCTTCAAACTTTAACCTCTTAAAGGGGTTCTCCAGGAATTAAAAAAAATGAAAATACTTAAATATTATCTTATAATAAATATATTCACAGATACCTTTCATTACTTAGAATGGCTTGTTTTGTCTAGGGAGCAATCATTAGGAGAAATAAAATGGCCACCGTCCTATCAGTACACACAAAACCTGTCCTAATCAGACAGGAGGACAAGTTACTTCACCACAATGAGCCATAGTGCTGCCTCTTCCTCCTCTCTGTTCTGCTTCTCAGGAATCATGATCCTAAATACAGGTGAATCTCTGTGGGAATAGTGAAGATGAGACATGAGAGGAGGGTGAGGTTTGGCTAATGAGCAGCAGCACTTATTTACAGTCTCCATTACCACAGCCCCACATTACCACAGTCTGTCCTGTCTGTCCTCTCTGTACTTCATGTCTCTTCATAAACTAAATTCCCCAGAGATTTCCGCTAAAGTTATTATCATCTGTATTCAGGATCATAATCCCTGACAAGTAGGAGAGAAGGATGAGGCAGCTCTTTACCTCAGTGTTGTAAAGTAACTTGTCCCCATATGTGATCAGGACAGGTTTTGTGTGAACTAATGGGACGGTGGCCATTTTGTTTCCCCTGATGATTGCTCCTCAGACAAAAAAAGCCATTATAAATAATGAAAAGTATTTGAGAATATATTTATAATAAAGTAATATTTAAGTATTTTCATTTTATTAATTCCTGGAGAACCCCTTTAAGGACCGAGATAGTTTTCCCTTTTGTGTTATTGGTTCCCCCCCCCCCCGACTTCCAAGACCCATAACTTTTTTACTACCATTTATTTTTTGCAGAACAAGTTGTATTTTTAAATGGCACCACTTAATTGATCATATCTTGTATTGAAAAACCTAAAAAAGATTTTTTGTCAGGTGAAATAAAAGAAAAACACATTTTTGCCATGGTTTTTGGATTTTGTTTTTATGACATTTCATTATATGCCAAAAATGACCAAACAAGCTTATTCTGCGGGTCAGTACAATACAGCGTTATGAAATTTCTATGGTTTTTATTTTTCTATGGTTTTACTACTTTAAAAAAATAAAAACCTTTGAAAAAATTATAATTTTATTTGCAATGCAATATTTTCACACTCATATCCCTGTTTACTTTTCCAAGTTCTATGAGGTCTTGTGTTTGTGGAGTTTTTATTGGTACCATTTTCGAGTATGTACAACTTTTTGATCAATGTATTTTACATTTTTTGGGAGGTGCAAAGCTACTAAAAATGGTCAATTCGGGAATTTTACAGCATTCACCATGCAGGAAAAACATTTTTATATCCTAATAGATTGGACATTTTAGGACATGGCAATACTTATTGATACTTATTTTTTTAAAATTTTTATATGTAAATTGGAAAAGGCTGTTGATTTTTTTAACCTTTTTTTTCACTGTCATTTTTAGTCCCCTTTGGGGACTTGTATGTGCATTTTTCTGATAGCTTATACCATAGATTGCAGTAGTATACTACTGCAGTCTATAGGATTTTGACAAGGCCCCAGTCTGTCACAACAACTGATCGGAGCCCCACGAGTCCCACAGGGGCTTCGATCAGAGGACAAGAGAACCTTTTGACCATGGAATCTGAGGGGTGAGATAACTGGGATCAGTATTATTCCCAATCGAGGTTATTGTGATCATATATGGCGTGGGATCAGCTCATGACCCCACTCCATACACTTCTCTCCTCCTGCTGACGTACTGTTACATCAGGATGCACAAAGGGTTTAAAGGAAATCTCCAGTCAAAAATGAATAATTAAAGAACATACTATGCAGGGGCTGACTGGCCATAGACCATACAGAGAAATTTCCAGGTGAGCCAAAAAAACAGGGGGCTGCTAGAATCCTCCTCATCGCCATGGGTGGGTACATAAGGATGTGGTGCTCTCAGATCTTTATGTACCCGCTTAGCTGCTTGTTGCACAAGCCTTCCTGAATTCAGCATTCAGCATAGTTGTCCTCAGGACAGTGGTACAGTTGAATACTGCGGAGGGGGTGGCAGTATTTTGTGCTGCACTGTGGTATTTAGTTCGGATGGTTTTGTAGTGTTCCTCAGCACAATACACCATATGATATAATGCAGACAAGTCTTCCTCAGGACAGTTACCATATGATTCAATACAGACAGGTCTTCCTCAAGACAATACACCATATAATACAATGCAGAGTCTTCCTCAGGACAGTACACCGTATGATACATACAGGCAAGTCTTCCTCAGGACAGTATACTATATGACACAATAGGGACAGTTGTTCCTCAGGACAATACACTGTCAAGGATGCTCAACCTATGGCTCTCCAACTGTTGTAAAACTACAGCTCCCACCATGCCCTACTGTAGGCTGATGGGCATGCTGGGAGTTGTAGTTTTGCAACAGCTGGGGGGCTGCAGGTTGGGCATCCCTGCACTATATGATACAATACAAACAAATCTTTCTCAGAAGAATACACTATTTTATCTTTATCTATGAATTGTCCTGATGGATAAACTGGTACAGTCTTGTAACATGTTGTTGACGTTTTGGCACCTAATACATGTCATTTGAGCCAGTATCCATCAACCAGGACAGCCCAGAAAGTTTCAATTTACCTTTGCTTTCTTCTAAAGGTCACAAAACATGTCAGACATTTACAGTTATGTAACTATAAGATTGCAGAAGGTCCCTCAGCCATGTCTTGCATGACAGCATCTGTACTATAACTGACTACTGATTTACGCCTTAAGATTTTGCTTTATGGCACAGGACCTTCAAGTTAGGCCTCGTTCACATCTCTATCAAGCATATCCAGTAGGATGTTCAGACAGAGAACAGCCTGGCGGATTTTGCCATTGCTGGATTCTTTAGTTCACTGCTGGATCCCCATTGACTGTAATGTGGTCCGGCGGTGATCCGGTCACTAAATGCTGGTTTTTGGCTCTACAAAAATTGTTGCATGCATGCGTGACAGACGGCATTTGTGCTAGATCAGGCAACAGAGATGTGAATGAGGCCTTTACACCGGGTCATTATTAGGTTCATATAATTATTTCATAATTAAGCTCCTCACAATGACATTTGGCAATTATGCATCAATGATCTAACTAAAATAACATATTTTACAGTCATTTTAAAGATTATGAACACGTTTACAACTGTATCTGATCCTGGTGTCATACTCTTCCATTTAGCACCTATGTTTTCTTAGCATGTCTGTGCTTATATAGGAATTTTTCTTTTTAAAAAACGATTCTAATATCATGCTTGTGCTGGCGATGCTAACTTTTATCTTCTAGTTTTCATGACTTTATATGAATTAGGGCCCATTCAGACGGCCGTATTATTGCGGGTCTGCAATAATGCGGACCCGCAATACTACGGCTGCCGCCCAGCAGCGCTGTGGAGCACACGGCCAGGCGCCCCATTCAAAATGCCTATACTTGTCCGCTCGCTATACTTGCTCCGCGGACAAGTATAGGACATGTTTTATCTCTTTATGCGGAGCTGGCTCCGTGACGCGGCTGTTCGCTCCCATAGAGGTGAATGGGGCCGCATCTATTCCGCGGTCGTGTGAATGGGGCCTTATACTGTACCTTGCCAAGAAGCTACAATGTTAGACTGAAGCTGACTCCATACTTCCATTAGTCACCATCCACTGCTATTCCATGATTAATCACGTCACCTTGAGCTCTCTCACATCTGCAAAAGTAAGGCCCCTTCTCTGCTTCTGTTGATGTTTTGTGCACTTAAAGTTTTTACCCTGCACTTATTTCATCAACTGTGTTTTTTCTTAACCTTGGGAAGTGATTCATGCATTTACTGTCATAGCTTCATATGAGTAAGTTATACATTTCTAAGTAACAAAATATTCTTCTGTGTTTCCGCTTCTCTTGGTGACCTACTTGTGAATGGATTAGAATTCACTTTGCCTCATCAGATCGAGAGACATGAGAAATCAGAATGAAATTCTCTTTGAAGTTCTTGTTAAATGTTATCGCCACCTAAAAACACATTTGTGTGCCTATAGTAAAGCTATGTGCTGCCCATTGTAACTTTATTACCTCCAGATGTAATCTACATAATGTGTTAAGTAACTTTGTCAATACTTTGCTCTACATTATTCATCTTGACAAGTCTTCCTCAGGACAGTTACTATATGATTCAATACAGACAGGTCTTCCTCAAGACAATACACCATATAATACAATACAGAGTCTTCCTCAGGACAGTACACCGTATGATACATACAGGCAAGTCTTCTTCAGGACAGTATACTATATGACACAATAGGGACAGTTGTTCCTCAGGACAATACACTATCAAGGATGCTCAACCTGTGGCTCTCCAACTGTTGTAAATCTCACATGTTTTTTATACAAATTCCCCAGAGCTGCACTAATTCTCATGGATTCTCAGCTCAGACTTTACATCTCCCAGCATCCTCTGCTGGCTCAGTATCTTATATATCACAGTCTGGTATTTTGGGAGCAGTAGCAGACATTCTGAAAGGTTAGGATGTAGATAAAATTATGTCTACAACAATGCACTGCAGCCCTTTCTAGGATCTCTAAGTTCTAAAAGATGTGCCTTTCAGAACCATAAAATAGAAAAGGAATACTGCAGCACTCTGTGTCTTTCTTCAAAGATGCTTCAAATTTATTCACCAAGACATGCACAACGTTTTGACATCCAACAGTCTTTCTCAAGTTTGAGAGGCTTGAAAAGGACTATTGGAAGTCAAAATGTCACACGTCTTAGTGAATAATTTGAAGCATCTTTGAAGAAGGACATGGAGTGTTGCAGTATTCCTTTTGTGCACAAGGGGCCCAAGGACTAGGGCCCAACACTGCTGACACTGCCACCACATGAGCTATGGTAAATATAAAGATCAGTGGTGCTGTTTGATTTTTTGGATGTATAATTGACCTGTCAAGCCCATGTTACTATACATAAGTAAAACAAGTAATTGAATTGTTACTCATACTGTACTTACATTCAGATTTACATCTTCCTATAACCTCTGCTCGAAATGGACTCTGTACTTTAAATACAGTAACATGACACATTATTAATGTTTTCCAGTCCATTAAACACCTCTTCTTCTAGATCCTATGTCAACATTAGAGAAATACTTTGTGGGGTACCACAGGGGTCAGTATTGGGCCCTATTCTCTTCAATATATTTATTAATGTTCTTGTAGAAGGCTTGCACAGTAAAATATCAATTTTTGCAGATGACACTAAACTGTGTAAAGTAATTAACACAGAAGAGGACAGTGCACTGCTATAGATGGATCTGGATAGACTGGAGGCTTGGGCAGAGAAGTGGCAGATGAGGTTTAACACTGACAAATGTAAGGTTATGCATATGGGAAGGAATAATGCAAGTCACCAGTACATACTAAATGGTAAAACATTGGGTAACTCTGACATGGAAAAGGACCTAGGAATTTTAGTGAACAGCAAACTAAGCTGCAGAAACCAGTGTCAGACAGCTGCTGCCAAGGCCAATAAGATAATGGGTTGCATCAAAAGGGGCATAGATGCCCATGATGAGAACATAGTCCTGCCACTTTACAAATCACTAGTCAGACCGCACATGGAGTACTGTGTACAGTTCTGGGCTCCTGTGAACAAGGCAGACATAGCAGAGCTGGAGAGGGTTCAGAGGAGGGCAACTAAAGTCATAGCTGGAATGGGTGGACTACAGTACCCAGAAAGATTATCAAAATTAGGGTTATTCACTTTAGAAAAAAGACGACTGAGGGGAGATCTAATAACTATGTATAAATATATCAGGGGTCAGTACTGAGATCTCTCCCATGATCTCTTTATCCCAAGGACAGTGACCATGACGAGGGGACATCCTCTGCGTCTGGAGGAAAGAAGGTTTGTACATAAACATAGAAGAGGATTCTTTACGGTATGAGCAGTGAGACTATGGAACTCTCTGCCTGAGGAGGTGGTGATGGTAAGTTCACTAAAAGAGTTCAAGAGGGGCCTGGATGTATTTCTGGAGGGTAATAATATTACAGGTTATAGTTACTAGATATGGGTTGTTGTTGATCCAGGGAGTAATTCTGATTGCCTGATTGGAGTCGGGAAGGAATTTTTTCCCCTAAAGTGAGGAAAATTGGCTTCTACCGCACAGGGTTTTTTTGCCTTCCTCTGGATCAACTTGTAGGAAAACAGGTCGAACTGGATGGACAGATGTCTTTTTTTCGGCCTTATAAACTATGTTACTATGTTACTATGTTACAGATGGCTAGAGTAATAATTTATAAATATTACACATCACATAAATATTACACATCACATCTATAAAAGGAACCTGTCACATTGTATATGCAGTCAGTTCTACCTGCTTAATGTCACAGGGCAAGAGTAGCTGAGCAGATCAATAAATACTGTAGTTTTGTAGAAAAAAACTTAGGCTAAGTCCGCACCTGTGGTAAAGCTACACGCCAGGCAATTTGGCAGAGGAAGAGTTCGTTGTATCCAGCCTAGCCAGATAGGGCATAGCCCATTGGGTTAATGTATTCTGGCAGGGATTTGGTGGGTTTGTGGCATGAACCCTAGGGTTTGGCTGGACAAAAACCAATACATTCAACAATTTTTGACCAGGTGAAACATGGTGCTCATGCAGGAAACTGGCTGGAACTCAGCCAGATCCTATTAGGCCAGGGCTACATGGCGACACTGGTCGCGGCCAGTATCGCTGAGTAGCGGGGATCCCATAGAAATGTTGGATTTCTTGTGACTGCCGTGGCAATCCCATTCATTTCTATGGGATCACCGCTACTCAGCGATCCTGCCCGCGACGGGGGTTGCGCGACTAGTGTTGCCGTGTAGCCCTAGCCTTATAATCAAAGGGGTCTGGCGGTGAATGGCAGTATCTGGCTCAGCCAAATACGGTGAATTCTGACAGGCTGTTGCTCTGCTGGAATAGTCTGCCACATAGCTTTACCGCAGGTGTGGAACTAGCCTTAGTGTAAATTGTAACCTATTGATTGAAATCCCTTCTCTTTCTTTGCTTAGGAGTCCAGTAGGCAGACTTATTCAAGGATTGACAGCCTTTCTTGTATGAGCATACGTAAAGAGATATCTATCAGTCACTGATACCATCCATTGGACTCACTATATTTTTTGCCAAGAATTTTTTGCCAAGAAAGCTATCAATTTGCTCAGCTGATCCTGCTCCGTGGCATTTTTATGTTGACAGTTTCCCTTTAAAGGGCATATGTCATCAGAAAATGACCTACTGTTTAAATCAAGTTTGTTTTTTTATAATATCTTTTTTATTTGAGATTTTCAAAATTAATTAATTAATAATAATAAAAAAACATTTGGGCAGCACAATACCTGTAACAGACAAAGCGAATAATGCTCTATAATAATCATAATGACAGAAAGAAAGAAAGAAAGAAAGAAAGAAAGAAAGAAAGAAAGAAAGAAAGAAAGAAAGAAAGAAAGAAAGAAAGAAAAAAAATGGGGGAGTCAGGGAAAGAAAGAGTGAGAGGAGAATTTGAGGTAAAGCACCCATGCCAGGAAAGGACATCAATTATAATTTGCCTCAGCACAACATCATGCGAACTTGACCAACATGTGTATATATTCGTCACAGGTAGCACCGATGACATTCAGCAAAGATTTCCAGCTACATGGACTTATGACTAGAAAATTAAATGTCTAGATATCAGTATTGCCATTGTCTCAGGATCCTCTGAGATCTACAGATACCGGGCTGTGTATACAGAAATTGGTGTACTATGAAGGTTTATGTCAAATATATTTTGCAATATTTTTTTTAAACACTATCTACATTTTTAAAAACATCCTGAAATCTGGCACTTTCCGTTCTGTAGACATCATTTTTTAGCAGTCATCCCATTATCATCACATGCAGTACTGCAATGACAGGTGCCACCTATACAGTGTCTCAAAAAAGTGAGTACACTCCTCACATTTTTGTAAATATTTTATTATATCTTTTCATGGGACAACACTGAAGATATGACACTTTTATACCATGTAAAGTAGTCAGTGTACAGCTTGTGTACATTTGGTGTACCCTCAAAATACCTCAACACACAGCCATTAATGTCTAAACTGCTGGCAACAAAAGTTAGTACACCCCTAAGTGAAAATGTCCAAATTGTGCCCAATTAGCCATTTTCCCTCCCTGGTGAAATGTGACTTGTTAGTGAAGTGTTACAAGGTCTCTGGTGTGAATGTGGATCAGCTGTGTTAAACTTGGTGTTATTGCTCTCATGCTCTTTCATACTGGTCACCTGAAGTTCAACATGGCACCTCATGGCAAAGAACTCTCTGAGGATCTGAAAAAAATAATTGTTGCTCTACATAAAGATGTTGTTAACTGCCTGATTAAATCGCTTTAAAATATTACTTTATTGATAATTTATCATTAAAACACCAAATAACTGTCCAGGCTTAAGGCAGAACACCCCATATCCAGAGACTAAACCTCCAGTACTCTGCTGTATTGGGTGTAATGTCCACAAGAATTTATGCCTGATAAAGTGGCAATGATGAATTTCCTGTATGCCACAATACAGGTTTCTTGAAGGAACAGGGTAAATGTGGTAAATCTCTCTAGCGGGATGCGTGAGTGATGAGGCTTATTAGCCAAACACTTGGGAATAAACTGAGGTGTCAGCAAATGGATATCCCACACCATATACTTGCGGGGCCATCACACTCCACTCGCTGCACCACAGCTAACCTCCCCGCTTTGAACCACTTAACTCCCTGTTCCACTGTAAGTGACCTAATAGCACAGCTACATCGATCAAACTCGCTATGGCTCAGCGCGTTTCTGGGTCACTGTAGCGTGACCATCATCAGGAGCCACAGCCTAGCGAGTATCAGTTTGAGATAATAGCTATCATAACACGCTTGCACACCTAGTTCGATACATGTGCAGCGTGGGTCAGGACCGGCACTATGACGGCCGTAGCGCGCGCCGCCAACTCCGGTGTTTAACACATGTCGCTCCTCCCCCTGGGCCGAGCCTCCAAGACAGTGCAGCCAATCCCTGCGTAGCAGGGAGCTTTGCTACAACCACTTCTAATACAGTGCTATGGCATTGAGGGAGATACGCTATCTGTTCATTGTGACCTATCTGCGGCCAAAAATCCAATACTGGTAAGGGAACATCGAAGTGTATGGACAACTAATCACATATATCAGTATTTAAAACAACTACATATATAAATATATAATTGCAGGAATCACGATCAGTTGGGTTGATAACATTAACCCTACCACAGCCTTCATTCCACGAAGCATGTATAAGATACATAATCATTAAGCCCAAAGGGCTTTAAGGTTTGAGAGTGAAAATCCACTGTGCTTCCTTACGGAGCAACAGATTATCTATGTCTCCTCCACGTGGTGATATTCTCACATGTTCCAGTCCCTGGAATTTAACACAGTTTCTTTGACCCGTGTGATTATCCTGGACATGTATTGCAATGGGGGTATCAGCACAATTGCTAATATCACGGAGATGTTCACCTATTCTCCTTCTGAACTCTCTCTTAGTTTTACCTACATATTGTTTAGAGCACACACATGTGGCCACATAGACAACCCCACTCGTTTTGCAATTAATACATGTCCGGATTGTGTATTCACGACCTGTGGTCGAACTCGCAACCATCTTTCCCCTCTTGATCACCGGGCAGGCGACGCATCCACTGCATGGAAAGTGCCATTGGGTTTTGGCTTAGGGAGCCATGTCCCCTGTATAGGTCTTGTAAACATGCTGTGGACTAACTTATCACGGATATTGCCATTCCGTC